>JXOV01000885.1:37067-68349 GCA_001014945.1 Clogmia albipunctata | reverse complement strand
AAAAAAAAAAAAAAAAAAAAAAAAAAAAAAAAAAAAAAAAAAAAAAAACAAAATCAAATCATCTTCAGAATAGTTATTTTTATTTAGTCAAATATTGAACAACAACATTTTGTTTCGATTTGGGTTTGTCCACTTTTTAAAAACATCTTTGAAAATAATTTTATTTGCAAAAAAATGTATAATTTATGCATGTTTACATTGATAAACAAAATTCTTCTTCGGTAATTAATGTTTTATCTAATAAATTTATCAATGAAGAATAAAATTTGAGAACCAATAATAATTATTTGTCATTACCAAGAAGAAGCTAATTACAATTTGTTTAATATTGTAAAAAAATATATAAAAATTAATGTTGGACACATTTTATAACCAATTGTTATAGTGAGTTGTTAAGAAATAAAGAGTGTAAGACTATATATGAAATAAACAATTTTGAAGAAAACTCCAAAAAGAAGTATGTGGTTTTATAGCTATACCAGGCGGCTTCACAATTTTACAGTGAAACCCTACAGATTTTGAAATTAAAATTTTAAAATAAGCTAAAATGATATTTAAAATATCTCATTTTTAGAATATTAGTAAAGAATAGCCTTTTGTTTATTCTAATCAAATAAATAATTTCAGCATTTCAAAAAATAACTAATTTTTATTCTGATAATAATGTTTTTTGTTCATTTCAGATAGCGGTATTTGCTGGACCAATTTTAGCTGTGTTAATGTCAGTATTTGGATTCTGTAATCGATACGTTGATATAACGGTAAGTGATAATATTTTTTTATCTATCAAAATTGTTAATTGTTAAATTATTATGCCGTTCGTTTTATGCTTATGTTTACAAACAACAAATGAATGTTTCAATCAGAAAAGGAAGGAAAGAATTAGAGCAGGATAGGTTTGGTCCCCGCTTCTTGCAAGGGCGAAAAAATTAATTTGTATGAAATAAATTAAAGAAGCAGTGCAACAATTATAGATATATACACTGATGGCCTAATTTCAATTTTTTTAAATTTAATCTATCTATTATTATTTTTTTTCAAATTTTGACATTCACCATTAAATTGGTCCGAATTACATACAAATAATGAGGCAAAATTTAAATTCTAAATATTTTTAAAACCGACAATGCTTTTAAAATAATGGTAAATTAACTCTTTACTGGTAGAACATTCCCGAAGCTCGGTCAGATGGATGTCTATTAATTATAAATTTACTTCGTGAATCAAGCACAAATCGAATAGACATTTTATTTAGTAACAATAATAATGAAGACTTATAAATAAGACGATTGATTGGTACTCAGTATGTTATACTTTAAAAACAGAGGCCTGGAACAAAACCATAAGAAAACTCTAATGTCCTCAATAAAAACTTTTAGTATAATATAAGGCTGCTCATATTCTGTCTTGAGGTTTCCACATACAAATACAATAATTAATGATTCCAATCACCAATGAATGATACACAGAAAGGATTAAGGGTTTTGTACATACATTATGTAGTCTAAATAATACACAATTAGCACATGTAAGCTTGCTTTTAACTATTTGAATCTGTGAATTTCAAATTAATTGGTTGTCCACAATAACACCTCAATATTATATATATTTATTTATAACAGTAAGTATTATTAGGGACATATTATACCAGGCTTTATCCGAATCAATTACCTATAAATTTTGGGTCAAAATCTAAATTCTAAATACTGTTTTATATGTGTTAGTGTTTGTTAACACAAATTTTTTAAGATGCATCTGAAATTATGAATGTTATCAGATTTTCTCGTGGATGACCAAAACTATAAAAATAAGATTTGTTTGATAAAAATAATTCATTATATAGCAGTACTTTATATTATTATTTATAAACTGTATAAATTGAACTAATTTGTAAATTATTTCTTTACCAGCCATTGTTCAGGTGGATGTGGCATATCAGTTACTTCCGAGTAGGTTTCCACGGGATCTTAAATACAGTTTACGGAATGAATCACGAGGATCTGGTTTGTCCTGATAGTGAGATGTATTGCCACTTTAAATCGTCGAAAGTTTTTCTACAGGATATGATGATAGCTGACATCAGCATGTGGGGAAGGTAATTGGCTATTTATTCATTCATTCTTATAATAAATCTTTATAAAAATAGAATATTTTTTTACCAAACAATATTTAATAAAAATTTGATTATTAATTTATAATTGGACATACTTTTCCTTTTTCTATTTTAGTGTAATTATGCTGGCTTCCGTAATTATTGTGATGCACTTTATGACTCTCTTTGCCCTATGGTTTAAGCTGAACAAACGATGAATACCTCTCGAATGGAATGTAATTAATGCAGATGTTGCAGAACGAGCGGCGTGCCAAAAGAAGTGACTGTGCGAATTTCTAACATTCTACAAATATATCAATATTATTATAATTAAGGACGGTTGCTATGGATTTTGAATCTCTCATTGCCAATAAAGATTCGTTTTACGATACCAAAACTGAACTGATAAGCGTTTTGATGTATGGCTTAGTCGTTTAAGTCGTTTTGAACAGGTGTTCGATCCTCTGTCCAAATTGTTTGCAGTCTTTCAATGTCGTCAGACTGATTTCTTTCGATCACAGAATGTTATCTTAGGTCATTCCCACCCTTTTTGATAAAACTGGCTATTCCGGCAGTTCCAACAGACTGCCGTTCGATAATTAATAAATACCGAAATGGGTACACATTATCTCTCCGATAATACTATCTTTTCGCACTCGATTCTTTTGTTAATTTTGCAAAACGAATAATAAAAGCAAGAGCAGTTTGTTAATCACCAGTTTGATTGTGATGTATTGCCAATTTAAAGTATACAGTAATTGTTTAATGGCCAATGTTTAGTGATTAAATGTGGAAGCGATTACCAGTTCGCTTCTATTTAAATAAAGTTTAGTTTTAAAGTGTACAAAGTGTTAGTTATTATAATTAAAACTGTGGTGTTTTTCTTGTGTGATCAACTTAATTCATGAAATGTTGTGTTATACTCATAGATGAAACTGCATCCTAACTTCGGATTCAAAACTAACCCAGTGAAATCTTCAAAATATATAAAGGATTACAATTTGCCAAGTAAAGAAACATATTGATTTCATTCATTTTGCTATGTTTATTTTGTTGTAGTAAAAAGTTAGTGTTAATACGAATGTGTTGTTTGTTACGAGAAAACGAATAAAAATCAATCATAATTCGTCTAAAAAATCGTATAAAAAGGACTTGAAATACGGATAGGAAATAAATAATTATATAACAATCATTAAATTATAGTATACGTATAAATGTTATTTACGTAATCGCGCCCCTTTTGTACAAGAAAAAATCACTATTGAGCTCAAATTTGTAGATTTTTGTGATTTCTATGATTTCACCTGTAAAAAATATATAATTCATGTGGAAGATCTAACATTTACTAATTAATTGATAAAGTAATTTTTTGTATTTGTAATAATAATAATAAATACTTTTGAATCATAAAATAAGAAAGAATTTAGAGGATAATCGATTCCTAAAACGACAATATTTTTAAAATTCTTTATACATTTTGGATTATCTTACTACGGTCATCAATAAATTGCTTAAATATTGCCCCAATATAACGCTGACCCATGAGAAATGTGCGGTTTTTGTTTTTCCAATTACACAAAATTGATGCAATTACTTGCAAATCTGCTATGACATCAAGTTGTAAGATGTTTTTAATAATAACAAAAAATACTTTATAAATGTAAGCTGTGAAAAAATTTAGAGGATATTGTGTAGTTTTTTTAGAATTTGTATTACAATGCCATACATATTTATTTATTAAATGGTATTTTGCAGTGTACGCGGAAAAGTTTTGAATTCATATTTGAAAAACTTTCCTTTTAAATTTTAGATTCAAATTTCAATCTTAATTTTCAATAATTTATTGATTTGAATATCATACGTGAATGACGGACAAATTTTGATGGAATTTGATTGATTTTCAAACTTTTTAGGCTAAAAATAGATGATATATTATAACGTACCGTAATATTTAATGTCTTTCATGTTTTCCAAAAATATTGGGATGATATGAGTGATGATAATAAGAAAAGGAAAACAAAACTCATACCATATCATACTTGCGATTCTTTTAACTCATTTCAATTTTAAAATATAACTTATTTAAAAAATTTGTAATTTTCTCAAAAATCCTAACATAAATAGCGCAGTTTTATTTATTAAGTAAATGAAAACGTATTATTATTATCTTATTAGATAAAATTACTTTACTACAAATAATTCGAAATACAAATATGTTGACTTTTGTTTAAATTGATATTTAGTTAAACGTAATTTTATGCAAATCGCTTCTTCATATAAAAGTATTAATTTTACAGTTAAATCCAGATATAATCACCGCTTTAACCATCCGCATAATATGAAGAATTTCATAGCAAAGTTTGGTTTACATGTAGAAGCTATTACAAAGTTGACTGATTTAATGATGTGCTTATAATGACCACTCGGTTAGTATGACCGATTTTTGAAGATTTTTTGTATATTTTGACCGTTTGGCATGACAACAAGATGGGAGCAAATTTGCTCTCGGTCTTTCTATGATTTCACAAACAGTAATCGGTTGGATTTTTGTTAGGATTAGTGAAAACATATAAAACATATGGATTTGAAGACAAAAGCGATATGTATTTTGTTTATTTTTTTTAATATGCTTTGAAAAGCATTCGGTTAATATGATCAATTTTCCACTTTCCTTCCATGTCATATTAACCGGACTCTACTCCTATTTTATATTTTGTCAATAAAAAAATAGGTCAAAGTTGATTTGTGTTTTGTGCAATATATTATTACACATTTATTTACACGATTAATATGAATCAACAATTAAATAAAATATACAAATAATTTATTTTTATTAAAAACCACCCTGTATAACATTTGTTTAATAATGCATAGGTTTAAGCTTGCTTTAATATGTTCCGATCGTTCGTTATTTGAAAATTTGTTTTCTCTGTTAATTTCAATTTAACTTTTTTTTTCGCAAAATTTGATATTTAAATCAATTTTCTTCAATTCATGCTCTACTTTAAATCAATAATTAATTAACTTAAACCACTTCGTTGTATGTGCTAGCATAGCTTAAACTTAAAAAATAAATTATATCAATATTAAAAATAGGAAATTAGACAACAAAATTAACATAACCTCAATATGTATGATTTTTTCCCTTCTAACGGAAAAAAGTCGGAAATTTTCCGCAAAAAAAATTCTTTTGGTAGGTCATCCGGCCTTTAAAACCAGTTTCTCTTGATCTTTCTGATCTTAAGAGTCCTGAGGTAAATTGATAAAATGTCGATCTTTAATTGTTGAGAAAATAAATCCTAACCAACCCTAATTTTGGAGTGTTCTATCCCCTTCTGATACACGGCAATTTTCATATAGTCACTCTATTCGCTCTTCGAGTTTGGATTTTACTCTCTTTTGGTCTCTTCTGATTTTCGTGCTCGCCACTCATAATAATAATATATCTTCCATCCCGTTTTTTCCGAATCTCGATTATTGCACCTCTCCCTCGCACCTAACAGTCCTAATAATAATTTTTTAAAAAAATTAATAATTTTTTTTTTCTTCTCAAATTGAAAATCTCAGCTGCGAAAATCCTCGTAGGCCACTCATTTTGAAATTCACAAATTGAAAAGTCACACACACAACAACAATAAACAATAAACAAAAAATCGGTTATCGGCGGAATTTGAATAAATTCAAGTTTGGCAGGTGATCTTCCATCCCGTTATTTTTTGTATTTTTGAATTAATTGGAAAAGTTATTTTTAATAACGACGAAAGTAGAAGAGTAGTTTTTTAACGAATAATAATTTTTTTTTTCTAAAGCATTTTTGGAGGAATTCACAAATTGAAAGTCAAGCACGAATAATATGAATATTAATTAAATCATAAAGAATTAATTAAATATTTTATTATACATTTAAAAAAAAAATATGAAATAATTTTAGTTCTTTGTTAAAGTGGAAAAAATCAATAGATAATGTTTTCTTTGTGAAAAAAAATCCATTGTGTATAATTGTTGTGTTTGATGGATATGGGCCCTTTTATTAATAGAATAATAATGAATGGTTCGAAAAGTTGATCACCAATGCAGACAAGGTGTGTTTATTTTTGTGTTATACTGGAATTAAAATTGTGCACTGGAAACCGAAATCATCTGCCGGAATAAGTGTAATCGATCGAGCAGTGAAAGTACTTTAAAATAATGATCGGTTTTTGAAAAATTCGAATTATGCAATATGGTAGTCTCGTATGATCGAAGTGGTGTTTAGTGGTGCAGATTTATGATTTTTCAACTAATTAAACGAGAACAAGTTAACGATTGTTTATTTTACGATATATTACCATTGGCGATCGTTTATTTCGTTCACTGGCTGTTTGTTGCTTAGATTATATATTATTAGGATTTGTTTTTGTTCAGTCACTAACCGCCAGTGTATTTGTGTAGATAATTTCTAAATAGTTGTTCTTTGCCACAGTAACAACGATTAAGTTGATGTGATCATTAGCAGCACATGTGTGAGAAGAAACTAGTTTTTTTTTTTATAGATTAGTTTAATAACCACCAAGGCTGCGTATCTTTCTTTCTTTGGGGGATTCGAAAATAAAAATTGAGTTCAATAATTGATCGTGAGTTTATTTAGTGAGATACCAGTTTTGTGTTGTGCATCTCGCGATCGGTAATATTTTTCGCGCGATCACATTATGCAGTTGCGGTTTTTGCGCAGGCAAAATATTGTGTTTTGTAATAATAATTAATTCAAATTTTATTGCGAATGTTTCAGTGAAAATTAATGCGGAAAAGCGGTATTGGAATAGAAGAAAGAGTGTGTGTATAGCTTTAATTAGAACGTGATCTTTTGTGTGCTGTATAGAAAAATTCGCAATAGTTTAGTACAACGAGATGAATCGGATCGAGGAAGAATTCGATGACAATGAGACATCGACATGTTCGATCGCTAGTAGTGGCAATAAAATGCTTGGATTAGATTTGGATAACATTCCTATGATCGACGAGGATGAGGACAAAGCGATCGTTGCACCCAACGATCATCACGCAAGATCGCTTAACAATAGTGCTGCATTCTTAGGAGCTAAGCGGAAAACAAAGAGACCGAATGCATTAAAATTATCGCCATTAAACACTTCAACCAACTCGGGTAATAATAATTATCACCCAGAGTCCAATGGAACAGCAACGAGTCCGATAAAAAACAATGGAAACGATCAGCTGGACGGGCGCAAAAGGAGAAGTCGTATCTCAAAACCATTGGATATTAGCTTCAGAAATTTATCTTATTCTGTCACCACTGGATTCTTTAAAAGGGGTGAGTCATTGTTATTTATGAGGGTAGTTTTGACAAAATAGGTGGTTCTTATTTCATAAATTAAATTTAATATAGATTTGTATTTAACCTAAATAGAATACAATTCATTTTTAACCATCAAGTTTAAAAGATTTCTTTAACTACAATTTACAGAGATCTTCTGAAATCTATTGATCTATAACGACAATTATAAAACAAATTAATTGGGCAGATTTGATAGTGAAAAATATGTTAGATAACTGGTGCTATAAACCCAGAAATAATATCGATTAAAAGAAGCTCGATTGTGAAGTTTATGGTCATGGTTTTCAATTCCTCTTAGCAACAGTCTCATGACCTAATTAAGAACCATTTATTAATTAAACCTTGTTATAAAATATATATAAAGAAAGGGAACCGAACTGAAGACTGAGGAACAATTATTATCATCTTCCTTTTATAGGTTTATAGTTCATCTTTAATTAAATAACATTTGGTTATAAAATAACGTAGGATCAGTATTTAAGTACATTTATTTACCTAATTATCAAAATTCATTATTGATTTATAAACCAAAGAATTCGCTTCAATTATCTTAATGCAGAATTGATTGATTTAATGAAATGTACTTGCCATGGAGTAAATTTAGCTAATTTTCCTATCTCAAGTTTGTTGTAGCATTTGTATTGGTGGTCCGTTCCAGTAGTGATAAGCGTTTAAAATCTGTTGCCCGTGCTGATATTAATGACGCTCATGTGTGGTTAGGGGGTAGATAAGGAGAGTAAGGCAAATAGGCAAAAATCACACAAAAGTCAGTCTTATTATCGGCTAAATATATGAATCGGTTCAGAATTTTAGTAGTTTCAGTTCATGGATTATAGGTCAAAGCTGGTCTAAGCGAATTCCAAATAAATTGCCAATTCAAACCGTACAAGTGTGGTTCTGGCATTGGATTTATTCTGTAATTTATTAATTAAACATTCTTTTTACACCCAAGCAGTTCAAATACTCGTTTTTCAAAACTGGATTTTAATAGCAATAAACCACATTTTGAAGAATAATTGGTCAGTCTCTAATGACGTTACATTAGAGTACTTAGGGATTAATTACGAAATGAGCTTTAGTTTTTATATGGAAATAATTGTTTTCATCATTATATAGTTTTACGTACTTTAATTGACGCACTTTTAATAGATCATAATATTTGGTTTCAGTTTTCTTTACCTGCATAATATTTTTTTTCAGTATTTTTTCTTATAGATTTAATGTTATTGTTAACTAAAAATACTAGGTTTATGCTATTTTTATCAGTAGAACTGTTATTGTTGAGCTTGTAAAAGCAATAAACACTTATTGTAATTATGCTTGAAGTCGAATAAATGAGAGTATTAGCAAACCCTTTTTTACATTTCAAATAAGTGATAAGTTACATCATTTCAACATATAACATGTTTTATTAATGAGATCATTAAATTAATAGGAATTATTTAAATGCTATTGTGCAAAACCATCTAAGCTAAGTCTAAAAATATAACGGCATGTTCAATATCATCTAGGATAGCAACCGTCTAATATTTAAAATTGTATATTTCTAAATGACAGTAATATAAATGATCATAGATCTTCAGCTCTTGAAGGGTTTAGGGTTAGTTTGGGATAGACAATTAGTAAGGTAAAGGATCAATTTATAATGAAGTTTGTGTTAGTTTTTTGTTGTTGTAAATAACCGTTTAAAATTTATAAAACTTCTTAGCCCTTTTTATGAGCAAAAATTACAACCTATTTGGCGACATTTTCCAGAGCGTAATTGCAAATACTTAATTATGATAATCAAATAAATAATTAATTAAAATAAATTATAGCTTAGCTCCTATAAAGCAGGCGAGGAATTCACTCCTGCACTAAAAATACGAATTTCCAGATCCAACACTATCCACACTGAATAAAATCGATATTATGGTATTAATATTTGTTTTGTCAAAGTCGTTTTTATAGCACAAGTGCTTTAAAGAATTCTTTAAAACATTTCGTGAAAGATATGGAACATATGGATATGTACGTCATTTTTGTTGTGTATAATTTAACTGTATTTGTGGATGTCAACATAACGGATTTTTTAAATTTAAATATAAATTTAATATAAATCTCACCTTGATCTTTCAAGGTGATACTTCCTATGTGCAAGTTAAAGATGCCAAGATATTGTTTTACCTGACACATTGTCCGTAGTTAGGGAATGAAACAGAAAACAATTAAAAGTTTTTTTTTCTTTAAACCAATCGCTAGAGGCTCGTAACTTTAAACTACCCTAGTGTTTAATAATGCCTTATCTTATCGACCTAGTTATATAAATAACTATTATATGTAATTTTCAAAAGTGTCAAACTGTTGAAATAATTTGGAAAAACTATAATACAATTAATAATCTTGTTCAACTCCATGTAAGACAAAATAATAAATAGAATAAAGTTACAATTACATATTTCAATTGAAATAAATATTTAGTAAAACATAATAAAGAAACTGAACTGAAACTGATGTTTTACAATCCAATTATCCCAAAGTTTGCAAGGTCGTTTTTGAGATGATTGTTTGTGTGGGTAAGCGAGGAGTTTAACGAGTCCTAAACTTGCACAAAAAACTGTTTACGAAAATAAACCCAAAAAACTTTGCGTGGAAACGGAAACTTGAAATATCAAAACACTTTATTCATTAAGATAAAAACTGTTATGTTTGCAAAATATTTATTCATGGGGCAAAAACCACGTGCGTTTCCATTTAAACTAAAACGAATCCGATACAGTTAATTAATTTGGGAATTGGTGTTAAATGATTCAATTAGTTAAATAATTACCTTAAATAAACAGCTGAGAGAAGCTCCGCCAGCCGGCTGAAGCTTTGAAAGGAAAAGTAGCCGAGTCAATGACCTGGATGGCGATTCCAGTTCGACGAGGTCGCAAATTCAATTGCAGAAAAAAGGTGCGACAAGTGAATTTTATCCACAAAAGAAAATCGACATTTGATAATACAAAAAATTATATAAATGCAAAACAAATATTGGAATTTTAATATTTGTTTTGGTTTTTTATTTAATTAATATATTTATCTTTATTTTTAATACTTGGATACATTTGATTTTTTTCTCTTAATTTTCTTGAGGAAGTCCTCGAATTCGCGTGAAGATCGTTGATTGTAATTTGAGGTCGTTGACCCAAAAACCTAATTATAAATTCACAATCGGACTATTGAGACTGTGTGAGAAGTTGGGTTTCTGTCACCACGCAGAATTTTATTCAAATTGTAGAATTTCTGTTAATCCGTTTTCAGCTTTTGGCCATTTCATTATCTACATTCAGAGCTTCTCAAACTAAATATTTGCTGAAATAAAGTTTGATAAAATATTTTTATTTAAAAGCTCTTTTATTTAATTATTAATAAAACTTTTGCATAATATAAACGTTTTAGATTCTGAAAAGAAGAAGAACCTTATTTATTAAATATTTACTTAGTACTTGAAAATAAGATATAAAGATATTTATACAATAAAAATGTAAAATGCGTTAACCATATGAA
Organism: Clogmia albipunctata; assembly: GCA_001014945.1. Classification (NCBI taxonomy): domain Eukaryota; kingdom Metazoa; phylum Arthropoda; class Insecta; order Diptera; family Psychodidae; genus Clogmia; species Clogmia albipunctata. The sequence continues at coordinate 57,394 of JXOV01000885.1, read as the reverse complement.
TATAGAGTGAATCCATTTATACACAATATTAAATAAAGTATAATTTAATACCTGCAGACAATTACAAATCGTGTAAATACACAAAGTTAGTACTTTGTACCAAAACTTAACTACTAAAAACTATAATTTTTTATCTTAGAATTAGCATAAAATGAAAATATATTTTGACATTTTCATGTCTCTATAATAAAGTAGACTATGATTTATTAATTAATTTAAATTTTTCCCATAAATTTACAAAAAGAAAATTTTGTCTTAAATGTTGATTATGGCTTTTAAATGTTGGTTAAATGATGAGTGCTATTACAGGAATATCAGTGATACAGTGTTTGGTGCTCTATTTCGTGATAACATTGAAAAGTTGACCGAACGTTCTATTCGCTTGACAAGTACTTCCCTTAATTGTATGTGTTTAGACATTTATTTAGTACTGGGTTGTCTTCATATTCTTTACTTCATATTTCGCTGAAAATAGCTAATAAATATGCGAATTATATAAAATCTTGTAAAAAAATGGTTGGAAAAACATATAATTAAACACTCTTATCTATTAGAAAACTCATTTTCTATAACTCTACTCGAGTTTAATTATGGTTCATTTAAACGTTGTTTAAATAACTAAAGATTTTCATTCAACATTTTTTATACTAAACAAATTATATTAAATAAGTCCAAAATTTTAGTACATGTTAAACTTGAAATGTTTAAGAGGCTTCGTATCTTTTAAAGATAATTTAGAGAATACCAATAAAATAATATATATCTATAAACCATACGGGTATTCAATGATTGTTTGAAATTGATCCCTATAAATCTAACGCGAGATAATTTTGTGAATCTGTAAAACCTATGGAATATTTATTTTTTATATTTTGATGCTTACTTCGCTTCCCAGACTCATCTTAATCTATGGTAATTCTACCAATTCAATATAGAGTTTGGGCATAACAGAGATAACTAATTATATTTAATACTTGTTTCTGTACAACCATATTTCTAATTAATATTCATAAAAGGAAATGCTCTTCAAACTAAATTAAACATAAAGCACATATATTTGGTTGGAACCTTGGATATGTCTTTTTAATCTTTGATTTTCCGCGTTGTTGAATGCTAATACAAGCATTAGATTGTTTGACAAATTTCGTATTCTAAAGGCATTTTTGCGCTTTACAACCTTGAACTCCATATTCCATATTTGCGTTATAAATCTTTTATGGAGTGTATTATGCATACCTTTTGCAAAAATTTTATAGAGATTTGCAAATTATTTGCTATTGGCCTATAAAATTTGCTTTTTTTAATACGAGTATAGACAAAACAGGTTTCGAAGTACTAAAAACTAATTGAATAAGTCAAATGAATAATTTAGTCAAACTCGTATTTCAAAGACTGCACTCCGAGGTTTTAATTATTGTAATTTCAAAGTGATTCTAAACGTTGCTGATGAATTATCAAATATAATTACAGTGATCTGTACGAATTACTCATGCAACTTGTGGTCAATGAACAGCCGTGAGAAAACTAGCCAATTACTTGTAATTAATCAGTGTAAATTCCTAAATTGCTGGAAATTATTTAAGTGATAAATTATATAAAACAATTTAATAATCACTTATGCATTATATTTTCAATTCATTTTGAACTACTATGACAAATGACTAAGTTTTAGAAAATTGAAAAGGTCCTTTATTATAAATGTATGAGCAATTATTCAATAATCATTGTTTTTTGAACGTTTTAAATTTATTCTGAGAAATTTAATCTAATAAATTCATTCAAAAATTTGTTATGCCATTTTATGTGTTTGTTTGAAATTTGGCAGTTATATTCTCTTTTAATAAGTTTTGTTTTGATTGAACCAATTATTCCGAGTTTTTTCTGGTTTTATTCTGATAAATGTTATATCGCTCAATCTTTTGAATTTTGAGTGTGTATTTTGATAAATAAACATTTCCTTGTTCTAATGTTTAAATCTTGTAATACAGTGAAAGAGAATGTTAAAATACTCCTAATTTGTTATAATTTTAGGATGATTTTATGCAATCTATTTTAATATAATTAGTTTAACTAGTTATATTACTGTAGTATTCGATGTATGAAAATTAAACTATATCAAGTTTTAAACGATTATTCGGTATTGCAATGTTGATCGCATTGTCTATAGTTCCTTTGCTGTTAATATAGCCCGCACGTTGAACTTAAATATCTTAAATATTCGTAAATACTAAAAAAATATTTAAGAGTACTATATAATTGTTAAATCTAATAAGGCGGGAATATGCAATAAAAATGAATTTAATTTTTACAAATTTAAATATTGTAAATCGCTCTATTTAAATGTTTATTTATTTTTAGATCAGTTGATAGTACTGCAAAACTCGAGTTTCAATCTTAAATTAAATTGGTTTAATAGGTCAAAACAATCAAGTCGATAATTAAAGATTTCTCCATGAAGATCACCCAAGAAATGATTAAGTTTTAGCATATTCAGTGTTTCCAGAAACATCTTTATTTATCAAGTTAATGCTCTTTTAGTTTTTTAAACATCTAATTGAAGAAATTATTAAAGTACTCTAGGACTTTGCCAAGAAATAATAAATTTTTTTCCCTGTTTAGTTTGGGTAAAATTGTTAATTTTACAAGTACCCTTTTTTGGATGGTTGATATTATTTTTAAAAGATCATGAAATAAGTCCAGAATAATGTTTGAGGAGTTTATTTAGTGTATTATAGAATCAATAAATTAATAGCAGTGAAATGTCTTACAACCACTATAGAAAAAATAAATAAATAGAATTTAGAGAATTGCGACTAACACTATTTTGTCCGATCACTGCTCACGAAGAGAAGTCAACATTGCACTCTAAGAATTTATGAAGGATAAAACACAGTTAACAGAAAACATTCATACAATCCCCGGTCGAACAACTCATGGGCCTAGAATCCTAAACCTAATCGATTATAGAGAAGCTCCTTGTATGTTTGTGGGCTATAGCTCCGAGTGTAGATCAAACACTCAATCCAACCCAACAAAACATAACATAACATCTAATTTTTAATACGCATTTAAAAATCTTAAAAAATCTAAAAACAATGTTTCGCTATACTTCAATTCGAATTAAATAATAAGATTAAAATTAAAATAATTGATAGTTAATAGAAAATTGTAGCACGCCGTCCCGACTTTCCGTCTTTCGTCTTCATACAAAAACACAAGACAAAAGTTGCAACGGCGATCCCCAATACCAATTATGCATTAAAAATTTTAAAATCAAGTTTAATTTTTTAATATAATATTAAGGGAATGATAATTTATCGAAGAATTAAATTTTTGTTGTTTTATACGAGAAAGAAAGGATACTTTCAAATTTGTAAGGCAGTTAAATTATTTAAGACGTATTTATTCCAACAATAAGCATATAAATGTAGGCTAATTAATTTATTTGATTTTGTGTTACTGCAACTAACAGATAGTAGTTCACAATTTCACAAAGGCATTGCGAAAAATAATAACTCAAAGTGCATTTACATGTGGTTTGTTTATATTATTATTGTCGCTGATTATTAAACTCATTAATTTTTTTTCTTCTTTTCTTTTGTAGAACAAAAACAAATACTGCAAAGCATTAATGGAGATTTCAAATCGGGGGAGCTGACCGCAATTATGGGTCCGTCCGGAGCGGGGAAATCGACTCTGATGGACATTCTGACGGGATACACGTGAGTATTTAACTAAGAAATAATTGGGTGCAATTAATACAATTCTGACAAAAAGACTAACTGTTTTATTTGTGAAGCAGATTATTTACAGACAAGCAAATACAATAACAGATCCCTCTTATCTGTTGTACATTTCACAATAAATAATAGACTGAATCGGAAAAAGATAAGAGCCCGGGAAATTGAATTCATTACTCTTGGCCTCATTACACGGTGTGTGATGTTTATGGAATTTTTAATGAAATCGGGGACAAAATCCGATTACCCAAATGTAATGTTTAATGTTGGCGTTCCTTCCCATCATAAATTCTATAATTCTATTTACAATTTTTGATTTGTTATCACATGTTTGATTAGTTTGTTTGTGGATTTAGCTAGACCCATCCCAACATGTTGTAACATCTCGTTCCGTATTTGTTTTCCCATTTTATCAGTTTTCGGAAATGATTGTCAAATGAGTGATTTATTAAGTAAATAATAGACCCAACTATTATAATTCCATTGAATTCTAAATAACAAAAAAATTAAATTTTTAGCTGATTTTGAATTGAACTTAATTTTAGAGTTATCATTTAAGTAATCAAAATTTACATTAAAACCAATCTAAATTGGAATATTTTTTTTTATATTTTTCACTATTTGCAATTTGTTTTAAAATATGTCTGTATTTATTCATTTAGCCAAACAAATAAATTGCAAAAATGATCTTTAATTAAATATATAACATTTGATTAAATATCAATATAGAAACATGTGTTTAATTATTTGTCTTGAAGTTCTTCAATATTTAAATTAAAATTCTTTTTAAATGGAATGAAATTATACATTGTTTTAAAACATTTTATTTTTTAAAGTAGTGTCACTGCAGTAAGGTGTAAAAAGTTTTAATATCTATTTTTATTATCGCTAATGCACGTCAAATATTTTATGGTTGTTGAAGTGAAGTATTTTAATGTAAATACGTCATTTTTTAAAATATTTTCTTAATATAGTTTAAATTCAAAAGTGTATCAAATTGTTGTAGTTTCTACACTTTTTTACAACAATTATATAATTAATTTTGCAAAGATTCGTTTCTTTGTCTAGAAAAATGAATTAAAAATTCAAAGTTCCTCAATAAAACTGATGTAAAGAATATTTTCTGTTTTCTGCCTGGATCTGAAAGATGAAAATCTCCGGTTTCAGCAGCTGTTTGAGATATTGAATTCTTTGTTCTTCTTTGTGTTCCCTTTCCATTCTGGTTTTTCTGTAAAAACTACGAACCATGAATCAAAACAAATCACGATACACAAAGCACCAACACAAAGCAAAAAAATGAGTACATAATGGACGTAATAATACGTAAATAAAGCACGATTCAATGACTTGTTGTTTTCAGTGCACTTGTACTAAAGTACGTTGGGTTTAGGTGCATTGTGGACTGAAATATCAAGTTTGTTTATGAGTCATCACTTTAGTTTGAATGATGGATTTTGGTTCGTTTCAGGACAGCTAAGGTTGCTGGAAGAGTGACGGTGAATGGTCAGGAGAGGGATTTGAGAAGGTACCGAAGACAAACGGCCTACATTATGCAGGACCACGATCTGCAGCCCATGCTGACCGTTATGGAGGCCATGCATTTTTCAACAAATCTGCGAATAGGAGATGAATTGAGCCCGTTGCAGAAAAAGACACGAATCCAAGAGATTTTGGAAGCGATTGCCCTCTATGAAAATCGAAAAACCAAAACAGGCCAGTTGTCTGGCGGCCAAAAGAAGCGATTAGCCATAGCGTTAGAATTAGTAACAAATCCACCGATTATGTTCTTTGATGAGCCCACAAGGTAAAATATAATAGTACTCGTAATAAGAGAGACTGTTTAGAATATTATAGAGACAGTGGAAATGAGTGAAAAAAATTATTTTGCAATGCCTTATTGAAAATTTAGCTTTTTCATTGTTTTGAGTTTTATAATGTTTCACTTTTTTGCACTAGAACGTAAACATTAATTTCTACAAAAAAATTAGCACGATTACAAAATTGAAGAGGAAGATCTGTTTAAACGAATCACTTTTTATGACCGTATCAAAAGATTAAAATAATAATTTTCCCACTTACATTCCATTACGGAACTGGGGGTTATGTCAACCTCAACCATCGGGTGTTCTCTTCATGACTTTTGTTTTTCAGTGTATTAGTCAATTAATAGCAAAAGAGTATGAAAAGATTACAATAATTTTAAAATCTTTTTTAATATCTGATTTTCGGCTTAGAAGCCATGTAAAACTCGTTTGGATGTTTCATATTCTTTCCGCTCAATAAACCTTGTTGTTTTTACAACTTGTAGTTATTTCTTGAAATCTATATCGGGTGATAAAATGCATTCAAATTTTATTATTTAAAAAAATAATTAGCTTTAAAATGTACCTAATTAAAATTTAATTGAAAAATTCTCTAATCTTATCTATTGTTTAACCATTTTTTAATATTTGTTCATTAATATTATGAAGCACTTAAAATAAAACTATGTTTTTCTAAACAGTCGATATGTGGTTTGGAATTACAATTTGCGCTATTTACTGATAACCGGTTCTAATTACAGTGGTTTGGACAGCTCCACGTCCACTCAGTGCGTTTCAATGTTGAAAAAGTTGGCTCAGGAGGGGCGCACCATAATCTGCACCATTCACCAGCCTTCAGCGTTAGTATTTCGTATGTTTGACCATTTGTTTGCCATAGCAGAAGGGAAGTGCATTTACTCGGGAGGGACCCAGTATCTGATTCCATTCCTCTCTGCCCTGGACCTAAAATGTCCGGAATTTTACAATCCTTCCGACTACCTTTTGGAGATCTCTACCAATGATTACGGCTTTCAGAATGATCGACTGGTCGAAAAAACTGAAAACGGGCTGTCCACAAAATATAGGAGTCACAGCACTCATCCCAGTACATCGCAAATTGCTGCTCTACATAAAGTCGGTATGTGGATTTTTTTTTTATCTTTGTTTACATAATGTAAATCAACTATAGTTTAGCACGTATAAATAACTCAGATAAAACTGTCTGACTTTTGTTATGGAAATAATGAGAGTCTAAAGTTTCCCAAATGACTTCGTAAATGTATATAATATTTTCACAATCAGAAATGTATTAATTAAACAAGTTTCAATTTCATTATGGATTTCCATTCCCAATTTAGATAAATTTCAAATAATCTTTGTATTGGGTATGGTGAAAAGTTTCTACTATATTTTTTTTAAAAAACAAACATTTGCTACTGCACATGGGGAATTCGTACTTACATTTTTTATGTTTTATAAAAATAATTTTATATTTTTTTAAATTAAATTTGTTTTTTTCTTTTTTCCGTTTGAAACTTATTTTACAGTTTTTTTGTTGTAAAAATCTTGATTTTAGTATTAATAGTTATTTATACAACTATGTTGATAAGAAAAGGCATTATTAAACACAATAACTGTTTAAAGTCACGAGCGTAGCAAGTGTTTAAAAGAACCGTATGTTTAATAAGGCTTAGCGACCGTGTCTTATNAATAAGAAAAATGTAGGACAATCTCGACAAACAATAGTGTAGAGTTGTCGCTGAGACACGTCATTTTGACGTCACAATCAACTATTTATTAACCATTCATTATGTGCAAAGCTGATGGTGACGTATCTCCGCGACAACTCTACACTGTTGTTTGTCGTGAATGATCTACCTTTTTCTTATTATACTAAGGTCTTATACTAAATTTTATGCATTTTTAAAGAAATTCACATTCATTCAATTTTGGTAAAAATATATGTAAAAAATTCTTTAAAGCACTCGTCATATAAAACAACTTTGACAGACAAAATTTGTGCCAATTTTATATTATGTACCAAAATGCATAAATTTTGTTTTGAAAGCTATTTAATATTAAATCGAGTCAATTTTTGAAATTTTTATTTACAGTTTATCATTAAAGAATAACACAGTTTAAAGGCAATTTATTTATGTGGTAGACACTTATTTGTTATTGATCCAAATTTTATGCATCTTTGTGATTAATTTATGTTATTGACTTTAATTAGTTTTATTTAGCTGTACTGTAGCAATATTTATAAATCTCTAATTGAGTAAATAGTTAAATGTCCTTCTTTTATTTTATTTAAATGTCGTTTGTCCTTTTTGTTTCAGAGGAAATGATGGCTAATGGACTTATGACTCCTATTAAAGCTCCAGAGATTACGGAGTCTTCCATAGTCCCTCCAACACCAGTAATTGGGTACAAAAAAGAGAAGGAAGCCATCACCAGTTTGGATATTGAATCGAAACCAAAGATTGTTGATATTAATGATAAGAAATCAGGGAAATGCTGCAAGAATGATGAGCGCTATCCCACCTCATTTTTCGGTCAGATGTCCATTCTCCTGTTAAGGACGTTTTTAATTTTGTATAGGGACAGAACTCTGGCCACAATGCGATTATTAATTCATCTTTTGATGGCGCCTTTGATCGGAGTTTTGTACTTTGGAATTGGCAACGAAGCATCTCATGCGTTGAATAACTATAAGTACGCCTTCTTCTCAATCATGTTTCTTAGTTACACTGCCTTCAGTTCAATAGTTCTCAATTGTAAGTTTGTGAAATGGATTCTTTCTTTAAGCTTTGATTAATTCCCTTATTTCTACAGTTCCATTAGAACTCCCGATTATTACTCGGGAATATTTTAATCGCTGGTATTCTCTAAAGGCTTACTATGTGGCCATGACTCTGGCTGATGTCCCGATCCAAGTGGCCTGCATATTCTTGTTCACGTCCATCACGTACCTGATGACGAACCAACCGATGGAGTTCTATAGATTCGGCCTATTCAGTATATGCTGTCTTTGTGTTTGTTTCGTATCTCAAAGCATTGGACTCGTTGTTGGATCACTTTTTACAATTAAGGTAATTATTCTGGATTTTATTCTGTTAAATAGGATTAGTCTTTGAGTTTAAATTAAATTAATAAATAAGTTGCTTGAAAATTATTCTATGTTAAAGTAATGAAATTCTGATAATTTCCTTAGAATATCTCAAGCAAAATATGTTATTTACGAATTCTCTGATAATTCTTCTATAAAAAAGTAAGTTTTATCAGTTGATAATTATATAATAGTTATCTGTGCTAAAAGGCAAGGGATTAAAACCGCTTTTAACCAGAAAACGTGTCATAAAAATCGGATTGACACGAGAATGACATAGCTATATTTGCAAAAATTTGTGGCGTAAATGATGCCTTAATTATGATACTGTGGCACATTTTTCTCAAATAAAAATCGCTGGATTAGCAATTTGTAATTTTGTAGTGTAAAAATTACAAATTGCTAATCCAGCGATTTTTTTTTACATAGAGTGCATTAAAAGACAAATCTAATCATCATAGGAGGAGTGTATAGGCGTCAACCTTGCACTCTAAGGATTTATGTCGGTTAAAACACTGTCAATATAGGACATTCATACAATCCCCGGTCGGACAACCCATGAGCCTAAAATCCCAAACCTATCCTGTAACTAACCAATTGGAACCCAAACTAATAGAGCGACTCTTACAACACCCTTCCCAACTCTGATCCGGAATATTTCCGTCAGTGGACAAATGAAGGAGACGGGCCAGGAAGGGAGGTTAATAATCGACGTCGTAAGACCAATAATCGATTATAGAGGAACTCCTTGTATGTTTGTGAGCTATAGCCCCCGAGTGTGGCTCAACGCTCAACCCAACCCAACATAACATAACATAATCATCATATGTTTATTAATTTATAAAGAAGCCTCTGTCTTGCCCATAGCCGTAAGAAAGCGTAGTTCAAGAGTTTTACGATAGATGATTTATTACAGATTCATATTTATTTGAAAATTATCCGTTAAAAACTGTCAAACTACAGTTAAACCACATACAACAAAACTGACGTTTATATAAATTTGATGAATTTATTTCACGGAGGTCACACTTTAATAATAAAGAAAAAGCACTAGTGCTTTAAAGAATTCATTATAGCACTTATGCTATGAAAACCAGTTTGACAGAACAAATTTTAGTGCCATAATATAAGTTTTATGCAACAAAAATGAAGAAAAAAAATTTTAAGTACCTTTTGGTGTAAAAATTCATAATAAAAACTTTTTTGTTCAATTATTATATTCTCTTAAAATAACTTTTATAATAATCCATCTTGTTACTATTTCTTTTTGCAGAACGGCGCAGTATTTGGGCAGTTTTTCATTTTGCCTTTCTTAATCTTTTCGGGATTCTTCATCCATTTGGAGGATGCTCACGAGTATATGCACTGGCTGTTCCACATATCATTCTACAAGTATGCTCTGGAGGGATGCTCTTTGGCTATCTTTGGGTACGAACGCCCGAAAATGCCCTGTGATAAAATCTTTTGCCGCTTTCGGTTACCCGATGAATTTATGAGGTTTTTGAACATGGACGAAGCCAATTACTGGCACGTTCTTATTGCGTTGTCTGTAATATTTTTCATATTTCGTTTCTCCGCCTACTATATTATGTTGTACCGGTTAAGGAATAACAATTAGTAATTCGGAATTTATTAGAACCAAGGAAAGTTTCACCGGGACCAATAACTTTAATACGATTAATTTTAAAGAATGCCAAATATGCGAATAATAATTGTGATCGCGGAATGTTGACATTTTATTGTTAACGAATTTGTGTGACGTGATTATGAATATTTTATTAACTGTGGTAAATAATTTCTAGGTTAAATAAAATTTTTATTAAAAATAAATTTTAAAATTGTCGTTTTATTTTGCACTAAAATTTTATACAGTAAAAACCGCTTATTAAAAACACTCCGGGAACTGGGTGATTTGTCTTGTAGGTAAGGGGTTTAAGGTATTAAAACATTATTTATGTACAATCATAAGTCCTTTGAAAAGTGTATTTATTAATGATTAATTGTTCAATTTATGTTAATCATGGAAAATTTTAAAAATTATCGACAAAGACATGATGAATTGTGTCTTTCGGTCTTTCTATGATTTCACAGACAATAATCGGTATTAAAATGTCATGCATTTATATTAGAGATTAGTGAAAATATATGAAACATATGTATTTATAGACTAAAGCGATATGTATTTTATTTATTTTCTTTAATATGCTTAGAAAAGGCGTCCGGTTAATATGAGCAATTTTCCACTTTTCTTCAATGTCATATTAACCGGAGTCTATTATATTTCGTCCAAAAAATAGGCAAAAGTTGATTTGTGTATATTATTTGTACTATTATGCTTGATTAAATCAATGGTTTGATTTTTTTCATTTTTAAATCTAGTTTAATCTCCATAAGCGATTAGAATTTGTAGAAATTAAATTTTACCAACAAAACGCCTGTATGTAGGCAATGCAACATATCCAATATTTTTCTTCTTTTTAACTTTTAGTGTATATAAGTTTACTAAAGAATTAAAATTTAATTGTGCTTGACATTTTCATATAAAATACAAGATTCATCAATGGTACTGTTCAAATGATCTCACTGACATAAAAAAAAATTTTCCAAATTAAACAACAATAGCATAAAACAAAATTTTATTACAATTTACTTTACTTTGTTAAAATGTTGTACAACTTTTATATGCATGAGAAAATATATAGGGAAGCTTTTTATATTTTACTATAATAAAATTGGGAAAAACAAAATTTATGTCTATTCTTTTGATGCCCTACTACCTAGAACGTGTACTTCTCGACAATTAATCTTTTAATATTAGGAAAGTAAATAATAGTTATTTTTAGTCATTTTGAAGAAATTATTTATATTTTATAATAACATTGAACTGATTTTCACAGACAGGGATTTTAATTAATAATTTTGACAACGCTTTGCAGAATTCCAACAATTTTGAATAATTAATTATAAAGTATAATTTTATTCTTTGGAATAATACTAGTTGTTGAATGCTTACCATAGTTGTATTCACTACTTTTGCGTTTCATTCATTCATTTTTGTGGGTGTGTTTATCGCACTTTGTAGAAGTGTGAGACAGACAGACAGATCTTTCTAAACAAGAGGGTCTCTGGGTTTTCATATGGTGAAAATTGTCCGCAAAATACGGTCGATTAATTAATAAAAAATTAAATTCCATGGCTGGCCAATGGATAAGTGTGAACTGAGTGAATTGGGACTGTCTGAATCTAAAATGGAACGTGATGCTGCTATAAATGTGGATATTACATCTTATTTAAAACCAGTGTCTATAGAACTGCAAGATGTCGGATTTTCAGTTATTCCAAAGAGAGGTGAATAAAAGTGAAATTTAGTGAAAGAAATCTACAGTTTCAGTTATTTCAAAGAGAAAGAAAATTTGGTTGAAGTAAATTGGAATAATTTTCTGTCCAGACGTTTATTCATCCGGAACAAGTGTTAGTGAAAGATTAAGAAAATGGATGACAAATAGAAGAGAACGTAAAAATATTTGATAAAGACTCGACCCCATCTTTTGGCCTTTTAAAAATGTTCACAGCAAGAGATAATGGTGTGGAATGGAACTAACCTACACTTTTATAGTTTCAATTGTTCCTAGTAAGATTGATAGATACTTATTGTTATGAATTAAGCAAACTAATTTCATTACTACTCTAATGTAGTATCCATTACTGATGCTATAAGTGATAAGATATGTGTTTTGTTTATAAAATTAAAACCAATATTGCAATAAATTCTTCAATAATGCAGACTGCAATTCGCCTTAGTACAATAAAAGTTCTTAATTAAAATTTCTGACCGACTTTTTAGTAGATAACCTTTGTCTGTTTCTGGAACAACATCTCTATTTTCAATATTTATTTTATGTATACGATATTTTTATATACTAATTTGTTAGCCTTGCATTCTGAAATATGTATAATATTATATTAAACGAGTACCTATATGAATAGGATTTGAAACACTTTACAATAGAAATTAGTTAATCATTCCCATTATTTTCATAGGAAGGTAAAATTGATAATTATATCAAGTTAAAGTTATTTGATCCAATTGTCTTTAAAGTTATAAGTTTATGTATAAGGTTTAGTTTTTTTTATATGGGTCATATAAATAAGAGATTTATTGTGTTAGTCAATACATATGTATTTGTTTGGATCTTGGTATTGTAAATACTATTATTAAGACTGAAAAATATGCCGGCTTAATTCATTCAGTAATCGAAAGTCTTTGTTTGATAACAAAATACACTAACAGACAAGTAAGTGGAGATTTATCAATGTAAATACGAAATGTACGCATTCACAAAACTAATTATTTGAGAAAATATTATGAGACAGAAAATTCAAAAAAAATTAATTATAAATAATAAGTTCTTCAAAGAACGAAAGAAATTTTGAAAACAATTATTAAAACCATATACCGTCGACTTTCGATAATTCAAAACTTCGGTAATCCCTAAAAATCTCTTGATATTTCGAACTAAATCCATACGATTTTGTTCTCTCAGCAACTCGAACGAAAAAAATTTCTGTTATTTACCAAAAACACGCGGTAATTTGAACTCATTGGAGTAAAACACTCGACAAGTTGCAAATTGTTGCATCATTTCAGGTATCCTTTCTCTTAGAAAAAGTTACTGACCAGTCTGAGCAACAGCAATGACCATTTGATAATTCGAATTCTCGATAGTTCGTAGTATTTTAAGGGTCCCTTGGAAGTTTGAATTATCGAGAGTCGTCTGTATGTATATATTTTAATACATTGTACGTAAAAAAGAAAAATATTATATAGAAATAATTTATATTGAATTTCCCTTATTTTTCTTAATAAAAAGTGTTTCATATTGTCGACGTCATTTGCAGAGATTTACTTATTTGAATTTACCTCTGTTAATTAAACAATTTTAATTTGTTTTGCTTGAGATCATCTATACAACTATCCTTTCTAGTTTATTTTTTAAATTATCAACATCATATTAAGTGCGTTGTTTTATATCAGAGGTCGTATAATTCAGTGTAATTTCATACTATAGTAAAATTATACCGTGTGTTGTTTAATAATATATCCACTTTAAGGAAAGAACTTTTAAACAATAAAATATATACTTTTTAATTAGTAGGTCATTAAATAGTATAATGCATTTTAAAATGCATCAATACTAGGCAAGCCATACAATGTGAGTGTTTGACTGTAAGCAACACAAATATCAATTCTTTTGAACTGTTTGTGACCTCGCGTATTTCTTAAAAATAATTTTATGTAACTGACATTGAAAAAATTATATTTTTATAATTTAAAATATGTAGTTAGTAATTTATTCTGTCCAGACCGACGTCTACTCGTTTAATCAAACTTTGTTTAAGTGCTATCAGTTCATTAACTCTCTGTGCTAGTGTTTATCGCAGTATCAATTTGTAGAAGTGTGAGGCATGCCACAGATCATTCAGAGCCTCAACTGATCCAAACAATGAGTGGTCTCGGTTTTGATCAGACGCAGAGCGAATATTATCCGCAAAATACTGTGAATTAATTAAAAAGAACTTAAAGTTAATGGAAATCTGTGATCTGAGTGAATTGAATTGAATTTGAATTTTCCGGGGTCAAAATGGAAAGGGATGCTTCTATAAATGTGGACATTACATCTTACAAAGAACCAGTGACTTTAGAATTGTGTGATGTTGGATATTCAATTAAAGAAAAGAAAGGTGAATATATGTAGTGATTTGAGAAGTTAATATAAAACAGAATTAATGAAGTGTTTGTCTAAATAATTTTGTATTTAAAAAAATTAACTAGACCAATTAAATTGGGGTTATCGGCCTAGTTTGCTCTTAAGAAATACATGTTGTGTAAGGTTAAGAAAATGGAAAACAAATTCAAGTGGACGTGGAAAAACATTTATTACAGAAGTGATCTTTTGACCCAACAAGGAAAATGTATTCATAGCAAGAGATAATTTTTAGAAATGAAACAAAACTACAGTTTAAACTACTTACTACCAATAAAATTCCAAGACTTTGTCTGTAGAAAAAAATGATATGGTTATGAATTTATTGCTTTATATTATCAATTTCATGCACCTGTTAGAGATAGCTTATCAGTATTTTATTTGTCCACAATAAAAAATAATTGAAGATTGATACAATGTTTGGCAATCCTCTAAACACCGAATGGTCATGGTTAATCTGGGTGACTGATTCTAAGATAGGCTTTGTTCTATTTATATCAAAAAGGTATTTTTTGTATTGAAAAACAAATTATAACTTGTATATCTATATTCCATCAGAATGTTTAAATAATAAGCAATTGTGAGGGAAATAATAACTTGGAGATCGATTAAATTTACCTGTTGAATGCAAACCTAACTCCGATTGATCTTGAGGTTATATTTTATACGAACGAGTTTGAAATTTATTCACTTAGGTGTTTTATTCATATTTTATTGAGAACATGTAAGTCGTGAAACAGCGTAATGCAATTAAACTGTTGTACTTTTTTGTTCACAACTTTTAAAACTGAAATTGCATAAATGAATTTTGCGATAAATGAAAAACATATATTTTCGTTTAACTTTAATTTTAATCATTAGTTATGCAATAAAAAAATGCTTCGAGCGAATGGTGACGTTTGAACACCATGTAATTATTATATTAAAAAATAAAAAAAGAGATTTTTGAAGAATACATTTCTCAATGTGGATTTTTATTATTAATACAGTAGAATTCGTTTAATGTGACTCCGAAGAATCGCTTAACATGAGAATCACATCGCCGAGTTTGGTTTCCATGTAATAGTTATTTATTAATTTTATGTATTTTTATATAAATTAACAAAAAAAATTTAAAAAAAAAATTAAAAAAAAAATTCCTTGTCTTAAAAACAAATTTAAATTTTTTGTCTCCCTCACATTGTTTTCGTTTCTTTTTCTTATTCTAAGAGAAAATTCAGAAAGCAATATCTTTCTTATCTTTCTTTCACATAGAAAATATGATGGTTTAAAATTAAAAGGACCGAAAACAGTTGATTTAGTACTAATTTAAATTTAAATCATCCTGTAAAACAGCCAAAAACACAAACACATACATTCGCAAATACAGTTAAACCCTACATATCAAAACTGACGTACATATATAAATTTGATCGATTTCTTTCACGGAGGTCCCACTTTAATGATAAAGAAAAAGCACTAGTGCTATAAAAACGACTTTGACTGAATAAATTTTAGGGTCATAATGATTTTATGTAACTAAAATGCATAAAAGACATTAATTGACCAATTTTTAAGAAAATGTTACCGACAAGAAGGAAGTAAATTCGGTCATTTGATTTTGAGTCTCACAGACAGCAATATAACTAATATTAAAATAAACACAAACAAAAAATTAGTTTAATTTTGCTAATTTCCTACAATATTATTTGCGGAGACGCTGTGATTATTATGTCACTTCTCTTCGATGTTATCATAACCGGATTCTACTATAGTATAATTTTTTGCAAAAGAATGTGCATGGATATCAATTAATATTATGTATTTTCATGAAATTGAAATTCAAATTAATATTAAAAGCGAATCCATAAATGTGTCAATACTATGTTATGAATACATAAGTTTTTATTTTGTTTTGTATTTACTGTTTCTTCTTATTTAATAAATTATGGATGTATGCGTTTCGGCCATTCAATCGTTTAATATATTAGCTATAATTTATTCTGAAATCCAAAGTTCTTGTTTAATCACAAAACGTGAATAAACAATCTAATCTGAAGATTCATTCATTAAAGTAAATACAAATACTGGACGTACAAGTAATATGTAAATACATATATATTTAGGTATTGCCCATGCTTTTGAAATGTTTTCTTATCAATTTATTAAGTGTTGAGAAAATAGTAGCTATCTTAAGTAGTCATATGTGGGTGGTCTTATTTGGTTTATACAATTCTGTTGAATTTTTTTTTACATTTTAGTAGCCAATGCTTCCTCTAGAAATTGTTTTATAATCGTACAGTGTTGAATAAAGTATAATTCAATACTCGCAATTACAAATCGTGTAAATACACAAAATTAGTACTTTGAACCAAAAATTCAACCACTGAAAATTATAATTTTTAATCGTAGTAGCATAGATTGAAAATATATTTTGACGTTTTCATGTCTCATAATAAAGTAGGCCATTATTTATTAATCAATTTAAATTTTTTCATATTAAATGACAAAAAGTAGTGTTCTTTAATGTTGATTATGGCTTTTAAATGTGGTTCAAATGATGAGTGCTATCACGGGCATATCAGTGATACAGTGCATGGTGCAAGGTTGTCGTGATATTTTGCTTGACAAGTACTTCCCTTAATTGTATGTGTTTAGACCTGAATTTAGTACTGGGTTGTCTTTTTATTCTTTACTTCATATTTCGCGGAAAAATAGCTAATAAATATGTGAATAGTATAAAACCTTGTAAAAAAAACTAGTTGGAAAAACACATAATTAAACACTCGTATCTATTAGAACTATTAGAACTCTACTCGAGTTTAATTATGGATTATGGTTCATTTTTGCCACACGTTGTTTAAATAACTATTGTGGCATTTATCTGATTTTCAAAATATTTTTAATTATTATTTTACCATTACAGATGGAAAAGTGAAACAAATTTTGCAAGGAATTAGCGGCAAATTTGAAGCTGGCAGATTAACAGCAATATTGGGTCCATCAGGAGCGGGAAAGTCTTCCTTATTAAACATTTTATCTGGATCTAGGTAAAAAACCTAATTATTAATTTAAAACGAATTAAATAATAATTAAATAAAATTCTAGAACTACTGGAGTGACAGGATCAGTATTAGTGAATGGAGAGCCAATATCAAAGTCAGATTATCGGAAAAAATGTTCATACATTTTACAAGAATTTTCCATGTTAGGAAAATTGACAACATTGGAAACACTAAAAATGGCCACATCACTTAAATTAAACAGTAAAATACCTCACGTTGTGAAAATGAAAATCATCAACGATATTGTGCACATTTTGAATTTGGGAAAGTGTTTGGAAACCTATGTTCAAAACTTGTCTGGTGGTGAGAAAAAGCGTTTGTCAATTGGAGTGGAATTAATAACCAACCCACCCGTGATGTTGTTTGACGAACCTACTAGTGGACTGGACAGTTCCTCCTCTTTGCAGATCTTGACTCATTTAAGGGAATTGGCTAAAGGGGGAAGAAATATTATCTGTGTTATCCATCAGCCCAGTTCAAGACTCATGGAACTGTTTGATGACATCTTTGTACTCTCCAATGGCCAATGTATTTACCAAGGAACTCTAGAGGATATCATTCCCACTTTTGAGACTGCTGGATATTTTTGTCCAGACCACTACAATCGAGCCGATTTTGTGGTGGAAGTTGCTAATCAAGAAATACATGGCAATATAGAAATGCTGTTGGGAATTGATAGAAAAGTCTCAACAGTTACTAATTTGGATTCTGATGAGACTGCGCCAATGTTAGTCAGTGTTTTGAAGGTAAAATATTGTATTTTTTTATTTTAAATGCTCTTTCATGTCATGATATAGGTACTTAATAATCTCATTTTCATTTCTTTCTTCATTCGTTTACGATTCTGTATTTAAATTTTCTATCTACATTCCTTCCTTCGTATTTCTAACTAATGTTGGAAAAGTTTTAATGAACTAATCACTTATTCCAATAATATAACAATGACTAACGATACACAGATAAATCTTTCTTTGACAATTCCATCTGTTCCAATGTTTACCCTCATTTAGCGGAAAAGTCTTACTCTTACTCTTTTAACGAGAGTTCATTTTTTTCATATTTTAGAATCCAGAAATCTCGAACCAAAAACCGCGTCCTGAATTTCAAAACCAATATGCAACCTCATTTTGGAATCAGTTTTGTGTTTTGACGAAAAGGTCTCTTATGTGTACTAGTAGGGATTTGGTAAGTTGCTTATTGTTTAAAATATATTCAGTTTTAATCAGTTATTATAATTTTAGTTATATGCCCAATTACGAGTGGTATGCAGTATTTTAGTGGCTGGTTTACTGGGTATTGTCTTCTATGATGTTGGGAGTTATGCCGATAAAATCGTTACAAGTACTGCCTGTCTTATGTTCTTCATTATGTTTATATTTTTTGCAAATGCGATGCCCACTGTTTTAACATGTAAGATGAAAATATTTCAAATTGAATTATTAAAAGTAACGGATGTTTTAAATCTTTTAGTTCCATCTGAGACTGGGGTTTTTGTGAGAGAACATTTGAACAACTGGTACTCTCTAGAGGCATATTACATTTCCAAAGTGGTTGCGAATATGCCACTTCAAGTGATTTGTCCATCTCTCTTCGTAGCCCTAGCATACTTTCTCTGTGGACTGCCAGCAGAATATGAACGATTTCTAATGGTGTGGCTGATTTGCTTACTGATGGCCGTATTGGCAGACTCTCTTGGCATGGCAGTTGGTTCCTGTTGTGATATTCAGGTAATTTGTCATAAATAATATTTTATCTAAAAATTAATTGAAACAATTTGCCAATTTCAGATGGGAATGTTTATTGTTCCTGTGACGTGCATTCCAAGTCTGATCTTTTCTGGATTCTTCATCAAATTCAACGAACTCTCGAAATTCCTTCAACCATTCTGCTATATATCATATTTCCGTTATGGATTTGAAGGACTGATGCATGCAGTTTACAGTTTTGGTAGACAAGATCTGGAATGTAAAGAACCTTTTTGCTATTTCGGATCCTTGAAAAAATACATGCAGTTTGTGGACATGTCTGAAAACAACTTTTGGATGGATGTTACGGGATTAATTGTTTTTATAATATGTTTACAAATTTTGTTGTATCTTATATTAAGATTTAAACTTAAGAAACTCCATTAATCGTATTAAAAATTAATAAATATTTTTTTAAAATAAAAAATTCTAAAAACATTTTAATTTTTTACCATTTCTCTTTTACCATCTCTGTTTTCTGTAAAGAAGATCGATAAGGATCTACAATAGTTGAATTAATTTCATGAATTTTTTCACAATCTTCCGATTTTCAATCACAAATTCCTTTCACAAATCCCAATATAAAATAAGCACAAAATGCTTTGTCGGTGAAAGACTTTTTATTTAACTGATATGGGTTAAATAGAGTTCGATGCTGTGTTCTGTTATAAATATTCTTAGAAACTGTTGATAGCTCAAAGAAATTAAGCACCTTTTAACTTAATTAATATTAATAACATATTTGAATTCTTTGCCTACGTGAGGAGGAGGCGATGGGCGGCACCCATTACTCCAAGGAATCACGATGGTGCAACGGTCCGGTGATCATTCATATGTATTTATATATATGAGTGAGGGCTATAACTCAGTCATGGGTTGTTCGGTCCAATTGTACATTACATTACATTTAAATTTTTTGCAAAACTTTTTATTTTAAAACAGTTACATTTTCATTATTTGTCATTATCCAATGATATTTTGACATTTATACATTTTATAGTTATTTAAACAACGTGTAGGAAAAATGAACCATAATTAAACTCGAGTAGAGTTCTAGAAAACGAATGAAATGAGTTTTCTAATAGATACGAGTGTTTAATTATGTGTTTTTTCAACCAGTTT
>JXOV01000885.1:14206-36705 GCA_001014945.1 Clogmia albipunctata | reverse complement strand
GCACTGTATCATTGATATTCCTGTGATAACACTCATCATTTGAACCACATTTAAAAGCCAGTAACATTTAAGACAAAAATAAATTGTGGAGAATTATACTTTATTCAACACTGTACGATTATAAAACAATTTCTAGAGGAAACTTTGGCATTGTAAACATTTTTCAACAGAATTGCATAAAATTATTTAACTATCAGAACTTTTATCTAAGTTGATACCCTGTAGTTATGTTGAGTAATTAATTAAAAATAAAAATCTTGTCATTTTGAAAAATTACATCGATGTCAGTGCATGTCATCATGGTTGAGCATAATAGCAAATGGGTAAAAATGGCAAAGAAAAATGGCAACACAGAAGTTGTTCCTGCGTTTTAATCAAAATTTCAAAATAGTAATTAAATTTTATCGACCACATCAGTTATATGAAAAAACAGTTTATTTAATAATCGGATTAGTATATAAAAGAAAACCCTTCGTTGTGGAGTGTTATTCGTTTGAAACCTTTGATAGCGAAATAAAGAAAAATGTTTCGGTTGGTGCTTGTTATTGCCTGCTTCACACTTTGCTTGGGCAAATCAGGTTTGTGGTTTTGTCATTAATATAGTACATTAAATAATTTAATTTTATATAAAATTCTCAGCTGATTTGAAAAATAGTAAGCTGAAAGAAACTAAACCGGATGCTTTGGCGAATCTTCAAATGATCACTACTGGTAGGTATTGATTAATCATTTTAAGCGGATATTTAAAAAATATATATATTTGCAGATATTTTGGCGCGACTGATCGCTTTGGAAACAAAGCTGTCCAGGAGCGAAATGAGATTAAGCAGCATGCGTCTTCTCCCCATGAGGGAAGGTGGTACTAGATATGGAGGTGCTGAATCTAGCGAAGAAGATTCCCATTCTCACGAGGAAAGTCATCGAGATCGTGTTGATCCCGATGCTTACAGATCTGGGGTGAGATATTCGTCCAGGGCTCAACCAGCTCAACCAGCTCAACCAGCAAGGCGATATAAATCCTACAGGCCTCGTAACTACAAATCGTACAGACCTATCCAATTGATTGACGGATCCGAATTGCTAGCCCCAATCGATGACGTTATTGCCAAACCAAAAGCGGCTAATATTAAATCTGAGGCAGAAGATCTGGAGAAGGAAGTTATCAAAAAGGAATAATACGGATAGTGTCAATAATAGAAGTTATCCTCACAATTCTTTAATCCGGAAATGAAGTTGTGAACAGAAGTTGGAACACATGAAAGTGGATTTAAAATTGATGGGATAAGTTTGTGCATCGATTTGGATGGAAAATTTAATTCCTTAAAAACGAGGTGTAAAAAATAAAGTTCATTTGCCTTAAACTGTATTTTTAATTTTAATGATAATAATTCCACTTAAAGCTCGGAGATCATTAGATTAATCACATAGGATCTATTTTACCTTCAAATTGCTTGTTTTCGTTCTCTGGGTAGCACCTTGCGTCTACTTCGAATTATCAGGTTACCATCAACTGTTTTGACCACAGTTTTCAATAAATTTCATTATTTAATGATGTACACGAATATTTTATGTCGATTTATTGATTTTTAATTCTTTCATAAGTTCGGATAAAAAATACTTATTGAATTAAATTACTTGTTAATGGTTAAATGATAAGAATATTCAATTTAAAACATTTGTTTGTTAAATTAATCGTAAACATGCAAGTTCTCGGCTAATAAAAAACGTAACATTTGGATTATTTTTACATAAGTTACATGAAATTATGAGTGAATTTAATATTTTTTTACATTAAAATTGGATAATAGGTCTGTATTCTTTAATAAAAAGAAAGAATATAGAAGACAGTTTAAGATTTTGTAAAGTGTTGTGTTTCTGATTGGGTGATAAGTAACTCGGTTCAGTGAGAATAATAATTAATTTACAACTTAAAAGTCTTCACAATTCAAGTTCATGTCCCCGAATAATTATTACAAGTATTATTATTACATTATTTATATTTATATAATTAATTAATTACTGAGTTCAAACATTTATATATATTAAATTACAACACATAGTTAAGGGTTTTTGTTATTGTTGTTGCGACGGATGTTGATTTTCTCACATCTACTACTGCTAAAATTCCACATATGGGGGATGTGAACATCCACAACATCCCTGGTTTTTGTTTGTAATTATTTAATTTTATAATTAAAGAATCTCACAAAAGTCTGATAACTATCTAATAATTAGGGAATGGACCTTTATTTTTAAACTGACTCATATTTTAAATAAATTTCCCGAAAATTCCCCGCACAAAAAAGAAAATTTGAAAGGAATGTACATATGTATTACTGCAATAAATGGATTTGTATATACGTATATGTACATTCCATCGCGTTTCGGATCAAATTCCTTCGCACGCGAGGCTAATTTTTTCATGTAATATGTAACTGTAATATGACACTCTTATCGATAAGACAATTTGAAAGTAGAGTAAAATATTCCTCGTGTTAGTTTTCTCTTTGTAAAATGTTTAACAAACGTCCAGAAAGTATTAAAGATATTAATTATTGACTATATGAATGTCTATAAGAATTACCTTGTAAAGCAGTTTTTTATTAATTCATAAATCAATTAATTTACCTTTTGGTAAAAAATATTTAATAAAATCAATGTAATAAAAAATATCAACTTTGAGCATAATTCGCTCCCCAAAATAAATTAAACAAAATATTCGGATAAACTTCAACTGAAAGACAGGCTCCAGAGAAACGCACAATCGCACATAAAAATGGGAGTGAGATAAAGTGTACACTTGAAAATGTGCACAGAGAGCAACTTACTCGTAATGTGAATTTGGGTGGTTTAACCAAAATGTTTGAGTTTCAAATTTAAATATTTTCTTTGAAGGTCTGTTTGTAAAAGTATTGTAGGTTTTGTTATGAATAGTATAACGACAATTATTATATTTTCTAGTTCCCCCTCTTTAAATTTAAAGTTTTAGAATATTTTTAGTAAAAAAAGATTAGTTTAAATGTTAGAATTGGTTCCGTAATAAAAATTAACATTTTGGAACAGGCGATGATCAAATTGAGCAGCCCAGGGGCTTGGTGTGTGACTTTTGTTTGGAATGTGCAAATAAATTGTGAGGGAGAGTGTGTGAGCACGTCATAATAATCTTGTCGAAAGGTCAATTCCAGAACTGGAAATCTCAATTCCTTCGCCTCGTTCAGGAGCCTTGCAATTCTCTTCATCAATATATTTAAACATTAAATACGTAATTCGTGTTTTTGATACGTAGCCGAAAGATTCTTAGACAAGTTTAGTTCTGTTTTCAGAGCAGTATTCGAACAGGTAGCAATGCTGTTTTGAAGTGTACAAGATTGCAAATTGAAGCTGCTTTATTTTATTTAATTATGTAATGTGTGGGTATAGTCAGATTTACATCAATTATAGCTCTAAAGATTTATTTATGAATTTTGATTACCTCTATCGACTACTAACTAACTTTCTCACTAATCAATTTGTGACTGTAAAAGTTGCAAATTATTAATGAATCATATGTGATTTGGTGGTAGTTTTACTAATATTAGTTTTTGTTTAAGAATTGAAAATGTTGATTAAACATATCTATTATCAGTAACTAATACTGGTTGTATCTCACTTGATATTGTATAAAAAAAACCATTGTATTGTATTTTACATAATTCCAATAGAATTACTAATAATATTGTATAATAAATTGGATAACAAATCTATAATGTCGTTTTCAAAATCACGGTCAGAATTCCGACAAGTAAAATGATAATAATCAGCATTTATTCGTGTGGCCCTGACATATGATGTGCGTGTAAGACTTCTTTTGTCGACAAGTGTGTTTCACTTTCTATTTATTGTACTATCAATTTGATATATTAATTTAAAACATCGAATTGAATTCAGTCATGTATAAAAAACACTGATAAAAAAAAGTAGTGGGACCCAAGGAATTACTTTGGTATGAACAAATTCTTATTATTTAATATAAAAACTGCATTAGGAGTGGTTCAGTTAGTTGCTCAATTGTAATTCAATTACATCTATAATTAAACATGGAAATTATTCATTTAGTGATATTTTTTGCATGTGTGACATTGGGTTATGGAATGCCTGGTTAGTTTTATAGTTACAAATTATAGTTTAGTTTTTTTTAAATCGATTTAATTTCATTTTAGACCCAATGCCTGTGTCGTCAAATTTTCAAAAACCATGGAATCAAGAACCTCCTACTGATATAACCAAACTATATTGGATGTTTACAGGTTTAAAATGATATTTAGATTGTAAATATTATCACTTATTAATAATTAATTATTTTCAGACCTTTTCTCGCGAGTGATTGCGTTGGAAAACAAATTGTCAATGAACGAAATTTCTCACGGCAATCGTTACAATTTTCCGAGTACAGGATTTAAAACTGAGTCCAGTGAGGAGTCAAATGAGTCTTCAATTGAAGAAAATGTTGTCCCACATCATCGCGAGGCTTTAAAACAATGCATGGACAGTTTAATTAAATCCGAAGTTATTATAGAATCCAAAAGTGCTGACATTTTAACTCCACCACCTTTTGTAAAACTGAGATCTTCTACTATCCAGAATCCAAATGAGAATCAATTTACACCAAAGACAGCTTTTTGATATATTTGAATAAAAAATAACTTAACATCAAATAAAGTTCTTAAAATAAAATTACGTGTTTGATAAGTCTTAATGATTTGTAGTGGTACTGATAACCGTTATTGGGAAGGAAAACAATTAACTCATATGAATTATTTGTTATTATTACTATTTATAATATTTTTTTTTATTAAATTTCATTTTTTTTTATAATACACGCATCATTTAAAATAGTTTTAGGTAAGAAATTAGGTATTGCTCTTTTAATTGCTTGCTATTGTCTCCAATTAAACATGTATTATGTTTCAATTGCACAATCTTCTAATTTTTTTAAGCCTTTTATCCTATTTCACTTGGGGTCGGCTTTCATTGTATGCAATTTCCCTTCCCTTCTGTTCTGCGTGGTGTTCTCTTCAAAATTTGCGGTGCTCATGTTTCGCAGGACTATCGTCATCCATGTTGCTTTTGGTCTTCCTGGTTTTATGAGCAGCCCTTCGACCTGAAGTGTTTTTAGTACCATGTTCTGGCGGTCGACTCATGATGTGCCCAGTCTGTGTTTCAGTCTTAGCCTGCTTTTCGTCAGTTTGTCCATAAATAAACTGTCTCTGATTCATTTGTTCTAAGCATCATGTCTGGGCGGACGACAGTTTTAAAGATTTTCCCTTTTTGTTTGATGTACATAAAAGTTAAGGTTTAAAATTAAATGGAATATTTAATGCATATATCGAACCTCTTCTTCAAATTAATGATTTTGTCAATGATTTAAAACTATCCAATCTATGTAGAAGAGAAGTAAAAAATTATAATTCTTTTTCTGTCACTCCGAAAGTGTGTGTCAGAGAACATTTTAAATTTGAATATTAAAAAGCAATATTTTTTTCATCGATTTTTGTGTTAATTTAAATAAAAGTATGTGGCGGTTTAATTCAGAATTCTTCAACCGCCTTTTTTCAATCCAAAACATCGCGGATCTTTTAATGTAAACAAATCAGCGAGCACTTTCCACAATCCAGACGTTTGCCGTTAAAAGAAATTTGATACTTTTATTTTATCTGCATTAACGGTTATGGATTCTTGAAAATGTTATTTTTGGACTTATGATTCTTGGAAAGATTATTTTCTCCCTTGGTGGCCAATATTTGTGTATATTTTTTAGAATTTAAGACGATCGATTATTGAAATAAAAGGAGTTGTTATAGATTTTCGGTAACGAGCATATCTTTTATTTCGACGCTCTTCCACTATCCACGATCAGGTCAATTCCGACCAGTTTCAGTTCACTTCTGAACATCCACTCCGCTGACCTCTAATCACTTATTATCTGAACACACGCACCTGTCTGATCTACCTCCACATTGGATCATTCATCCCCAAAAGTACATATATTCTTTTTAAAACACGGTAGACAAGCACCATTAAACAAATGGGCCTTTAAAACACTCGCTATGAAAAGAACTATAGTGTATAATAATGTCATACCTTACCGTTGTTTATAAATACCTATTAATTAAAAGCAGTTGTTATAATCAATAATTTCAGATTCCTAAATAATGCGAAAAAATAATTATCTTTTTTGGTTAATGAAATAAATAGTATTTTCCCGCAATTTATATCATTTTTATCATAGTTTGAAAACCAAAAAATATATAGGCTATTGTTCTGGAATTGTGACATTCTTTTAAAACGTTTTTATGAAAACCAAACAATCTATTGAAATCCAAATTTGATTTCAAGTGAAATTACACGATTCAATCATTTAAAATTATAGGAAACCGATAAAATTGGTAAAAACGAATTATAATAAAAAATATTTTCTACAAAACTTTAGACATCCATAAAACTTACATACAAATAGTTTCTTGGAATATGACTAAATAAGATATGATCAAAAGTTAAGAAATTAAATTGAAGAGTGTAATAACGGATAAATCTATGTTTTTAGTATAAAAAAATTACAATAAGAAACGAAAACTTCATAGAAATAAAATCTGATTTGGCAGATGAGCAAGAAGTCAGAGGGAATGAAGTTGTTATTTATGATTTGAGTAAATCAAAATCTAAATATTTGAAAAAAGAAATGCAAATACTGGGCTTATAAAAGTCTTTAAATAACACGTAGTGAGTATAATTAGGGATTTAATTTATATTTAACTCTTTTTATCTTTCAAGAAATTGTTTTGCATTAAATAAACGACCTTGCGTTGGGATTTCGTTTACAAAACCACCCTTCTGGGGCTTTCCAAGTTCATTCCTACCAGGTTTCCCCACTAGAGATTATTATAACTGCGCAAACTCACTTTTGTGTTTGATTTTTAAAAATAGTCAGTAAAACGCTTGACTGCCGCCTTTTAATTTAAAATTCTATTCTTATACAAACAAAAGAAGTTCTTATGTTTATCTATTACGAATTTAATGTAAAAAAAAACTAATTCTTGTGCTGAGTGGTTATTTTGTCCAGACGAATGTCATCCTCCCCGGCAAAGGTACCACAGCACATTCTTCGATTTCCACCATTTTCCTCTCGGCAGAGATTGTCTTTCCAAAATCTTTCAAACTCCTGATATGTCGCCTTATTAATGGTCTGCTTCTAGTACGTTTCTCAAAATCCACCAAATTCTTGTCTGGAATTATTTTAAGAATTTCTCTTTTATTTGCTTCCACTTTCACTTTATTTGACAAGGATAAGACAAACTTTAGACTATAGGGGGACATAATTTTGCTTGCAAAAATTTCAAAATCTTCAAATTATTTTTAAAATATTTTATTTAATCACGATCATATGAGACTGCCTACATCTGGGATTAAACCTAATACTATTCTACTTAAATTGTTACATTGTACGTAAATTTTAATTTTTCCGCTTTTAAATACTCGTATAATGAAATTCGTCTGCAAAAGAGGAACTGTTGAATAGAAGATTGCAAACAATATGATGTATATAGTAATTTTTATATTTCTTTTAATTCTTTTATAGCAAATCGTGAAATGTTCTAAATTTAAATGCAAATTGCAATTTGATTGATTAATGCAGTTTGAATTAATTTGAGAAGATAGAGGTCGTAATGCAGTAATAGTTTTTAATTGTAATTTATTAGGAAACTCCAACACGACTCTGGGGAAAACCATTCAGTAGTAAGATACGTTTTGGTTAGAATTATTTCAAATACACAAATTTGTTTATGTAAGTCGTGAAATGAATCTTTAATTGAAATGAAATAAGTGACTAATGGTGATTTATTGGTTTGGATAAATAAAAGTAAAATGATTCTCTGTTTGAGAGGCAGATGCAAAAAATGGGACAAATGCGGTAAGGTGCGTTTCAAGTTTTATAGTCGCTTCTAGAATATGGAAATAAGACCCAACTAACGACGTATTTTAAAGAAGTTTTATGCCATTAATGGCGCCAAAAATTTAAATGCGTGCGACAAAAAACCACTAGGTCAAACTGATTTTACAAGGATATCCTGCTGTGTTTTTTTGTTGATATTATTAGAAATCTATGGTTTGCAAAATTTGTATTAACAAAGTTTAACATGTATTAAGTAAATTTAAGTTCAAAAATGAAATAATTTTATTTTAAACAAAAACTGTGTTTATTTTTTACACTTGTTTAGTTTTCTAAATTTAAACATGACAATAAAAATTCTAAAGTACATTATCAGTAATTTATTTTTAAGAAATCGTTGAAATTACTGAATTAAAATTGACCTCTAAATTTAGCTATCACGAGACTTCACTCGAACTATTTTTTACAGTAAACAAAATGAATTCAATTGAGTAATAATTAATTGATTGCAACTATGGCGAACATGCACTTTAATAGCAAACCAACCAACAGACGTCATATTGCGAATAACAGACACGTTAAATCATATGGACGTCCAATTAAAGGTAATTATTTGGAGCCGGCAAGAGTGCGCGATCTTTCCCATCTGAGAAATGACAATGGAAAATGGTTTGCCGCCGACGCGTTTGGTAAGGTTCTAAAAATAAACAAACGATTC
This sequence comes from Clogmia albipunctata, assembly GCA_001014945.1. Lineage (NCBI taxonomy): Eukaryota > Metazoa > Arthropoda > Insecta > Diptera > Psychodidae > Clogmia > Clogmia albipunctata. The sequence continues at coordinate 28,060 of JXOV01000885.1, read as the reverse complement.
AGGTCTTTACATCTCTATGCATAACACTTTACCACGAAATCTGCCTTATTAATTCAGAGTGTCTGACTGAAATACTTGACATTTTTGAGTGATCGCGATTGTCGTGCGTCGGGAATAAAGTATTGTGAATTACAATAACAATTGATGATGTAAAATTGAACAACAAATTGGCTTGGCATCACTGACCGCAAACGATGGCGTCACAAATTCGTGATGCCTAAATTAATTCGTCACGGAGGAGTGATGATCATACGAGATTCGCTTTCATTGATCACAGTTTTGTACTCGTCTCATCTCGAGAACATTAGTGACGAATGGCTATTATAGTAGCATTGACAGTGACCTAATGTTTGTTTAATAAAAGGAATCTAACGAATAGTCCCACGCGATCATTTGTGATCAGTAGTGATCGTTTGTTTACCAATTTTATTGATAGAGTATTCAAATGAAATTTGTAATACACCAACTGAGATTATCATTTTAATTAAATAGATCATATAGAATCTTAGAATTAAAAATAGATCCGCCTTCCATGTCTGGAGGGGGATGCACTCCAACTCCAAGATGAACACCTCGAGGCCTAATGCAAATTGTCGTATAATAAGATCCGCTTCTCTACGTCAAAATCATAATATAAATTCCCGGGAGGACTTGACTCGAATGCATTTAATGCAATAAATAATTGCCATCACTGTAGCCCCGGTAATAAAAAAACAAATCTTTAATGTAGATCCCTGGATGTCTTTGTTTAATGATCGTCCGGGTACTTTATAGAAGAAGCTCATTAATTAAGGTGAACCATGTGTTGGATTAAGTTTTTTTGATTTGTTATTATACATTCCATTTGAGCAATTATCAACAATTGTTTTATTGCTATTTTTACGGCAAAATGGTTGTGTCGTTTGACGGGATTTATGATAAATGATCGCGATCACTTACCTCTTTACGTAGAATAATTGGAACTGCTAATGCACAATAGATTTTCCGGTTCCATTAACAGCAACAATGCAGTAAATTGACAAGTAAATTCTAATATTTTCCTTAAACCAGTTTCGGTATCAGTCAAACGATCAATATCCATTGTCCATCGATTTCCCCTTTTGCGGTCAAAGTCAGCAAACCCCCAACCGATATCCAAGAATTTTGTACAGAAATCGCAGCAGGTGTGTGTTTGTTTTCGACTTCAAGGCGCTTATGAATGAGTTTGTTGACGATCATTTGCCGGAAAATCGCGATCAATTCTTATTTAGAGCGCATTTTCTCGGAAAATTTGATGATCGTAGATGATGTTGATCACTGTTATAGGGTGATTAGGAGTATAGTTCATTTTGAAAATATTATTGTTGTTGATATTTTAGTAATGAGTAAAAAAACAGTAAAAAATAATAAAATAAATAATATTGTAATATTTATTAAATTTAAATAAATAAAAACAATAGAAATTTTTCTGAAACTAAAAATAATATATATCTAAGCAAAAGAGATGTAATTTAATGATCTTTTACTATGTCAAAAAAGTAATATTTTTTAAAATATATTTACTGGGTAATACGATGAGAATTAACTGACTATTTTTCTTCTTTTGTAGTATTCTATAAGATTGTTGTAATTTTTTAATTTAAAACAATAAATGATAATATGTATGTTATATACATATACAGTAAGGAAGGTATGTTTTATAATACAATGCACCAAAATGCTACACCAAAAACTCATGTTATTTAAAATTTCCTAATAAACTTAAATATTTCATAAACCAAAATAGAATGTAAAGTTCTTGTCTGATTAAAGTCATAAATCAAGGTTTAAAAAATATAAAATGTCAGAAAAGTGTGCTTTATTGCAAATTATAGTTTCGGAAATAAGTTACTGGTTTATGAGGATTGTTTTTACTCGTATAATCCCTTACAATGTTGGCAAGTTACAACTCATATCATTTAAAGCGTCTAATACACATTGATACAGCTTGAGTTAAGGCTACAAACGCATCCAGGATTCCTTTATATCTCTGGAACCAGATGTCGCAAGAACTTTAAATTTACACTTAAATTTACTCTTAACAATTTCCAATTGTACAATTGGTACATATCCATACAATATTTTGACTTTGAGTGACTCAAAAATTTCAACATAATTATGATAAGGAACAAGCATAAGGCAAAATTGAGCAAATTAATCATTTTCTCTTGTGTGCTTAGAATTTTATGGACGTTTTATACTGTTTTCTCATTATTCGGAATCGGGATTTTTACACTTTCAAAATGAGCCACTGACGGCCAACTACGATATTGCGACCCCAATTTTCGGATTTATTGATATATATCGCATTGTGTAAGTACCCCTATTAATAGATTATTAAATAAATACCCCATAGTTGAGATAAAGGAATCGTGGGTGCGAATATAATCTTAACTTGCGCTGTATTTCGTAAACAAAATGTTCTTGTCGAACTAATTAAAGCCACAAATCGAGGGATTTAAAAAAAGATGACATGACCGAAAAGCGAAAATTTGTTAATTTTGAAGCATCCTTTGCGTGAATTGGTGCGAAACTTTACTCATTGTCCATCGGAAAATCGTTTGGCCCTTTAGGTCACCAGTAGTTAAAATACCGCGCCGAAATCGATCGATTGATAAGGGATTGTTGTTCGCAAAACCGTGGGGTTTCTCTATTTTGCTAAAACTAGGTGCATTACCATCGAAGTGTGTAATAGTGGTTTCGATTTTTCAAGCCGTGTTCTGCGATCGCCATTGTGTGTTACAGAAATCTGAACAAGCGATCGCTCGAGGTGGAGAGAATAGTCACATATAAAACCATCGCGGCCGGACAGTCAATTCGTCAGTTGTTTACAGTGCTTCGAACGATAAAGTTGTAGTTTTTATTGAAATAAATTACTAGTCAGAGTGGACTAAACAGGAAGAGTTTAGAGTTCAGATTATCAATTGTGAAATTAGAAAAAAAAACACAAACAGTTGACAAGATGATGCTTAGAATAGCTGTGATTTTCACGTGCCTGGTGGTTAGCTATGCTCGTCCAGGTTGGTTCATTCATCAAGTGTTATAAAAGTGGATTTTTATTACTCAAATTATGGACTATTCGAATCATTTCCGATTGGAGTTTTGAGCAAAATTATCATCATAAAAGTGTTTGGTCGTTGGAATTCTATTTGCATCTTTAACCTTTCCGTTCGAAATCTTAATTCTGAGAAGTGATATTCTGTTGGCTATATACATTCAGAGAGACCGACAATTTCGTAGAATTCCCACAATAAGCCATTGGAGAGATAAACCGGACCCGTCAGGTTTAATTCATTAATAAAATAAAATCAAGTGAATCTGTGATGTATTCCCCTCATTTATACATTATTATTTCCAATTTAAAATACACTCACTTTCTCTCCTCGCTCTCCCTCTGCTCCGGAACGACATTCAGTTCACAGAACAAAATCAACACCATCAAAACAATACCAATGATGTTGACAAACCCAAAGTCGTTGGATAAATTAACAGTTGGACATGTCACCTTGCTAAGCCAAAAATTAAAACAGTTTTACACTGACATCACAAATAGTGAGAAGAGAGACAAGCGCTAGTGAACTCTGCTTAGAACAACAGAAACCTGACTAATCTATTTGGCTATAGGCATATTCGTGATTACAGGAAACCCCTTTGGCGTGACTGAAGTATTCAATTCGCCCCAAATGAACCATCCACTATCACGTCGATTCGAAGATCTGAAGTCCTCTCCCGCTTTCCAGGTCGCCCAAGCCGACATGAGCCAACTGCTTAGCTCTGTTGCAGGTAGAATCAATAAGCAAAAAAAAACAAAATTAAATCAATGCAGCAAATCTAATTTGCATCCCACAAGTTCTGACTAGAAACAACAAAACGATAAACACACTTAATTGGCCGCTCTCGAACCGGTATCTCTATGGAATTCTACAATTCCACGATTCGCCTTGAGGTGTTCTAGATCGAATAGAGAGCCATAAACTATATTAAAAAACAACAGCAACACCCAGCCCCAATTCAAATTCAAATCTGAATCCAACAAAACCACATACACTTTGTATTGCACTCTGTTGCTATACTTATTTTTAATATTTATTAATTTATTGAAATTCTCTCCGCTGCTGACCGCAAGCCTTGGGGGGATTTTAGCGCGGGGAATCTTGATTTAAAAGGTCATCCCCGTGCACACAGTTTACCGACTTTTCCAATTTTAATTGATGATACATGCTTAGACTACACATCATTTACAACCAACACGGTACAAGGCCCTTTTGACGTAACAAATTGTGTTTTCTTTGGATTTGTAGACAAGTTTTCTGAAAACCCGTTCTATTCATCTCCTTATTACATTGATATCATTTATACATAACATACATTTCATAACTATTCATTATTTTTAAATACTTTGGATTTAAAAAAGTGATTAAAACAAAACTAAATATTTAATATCAAAACATTTAATAAAATGTCACAATTTTATATAATTGTTAAAAGTATATCGAAATTAATTAATTATATACAGAAAATTCAATATACTTCAAGATAAAATTGATATTATAATACTTCTTTTACCCTTGTAAATTTCAATTCTAAACACTTTGTTGCTTTTCAGGTTTCGTTTCAGAAATCGTAGAGAGAGTGCCCAAAGTGGGCGACGGAAAACCACTAGAAGCATTGAAACAGATTGTCAACGGCCAGGAAGTGACCCTGGCTGGAGAAAAGGACAACAAAGGACTGGCAAAGTATACGATGACCATCACACCGGCTAAGGAGGGTAAGGAGGCCAAGTCGGCTAAACAGACTGCCGCCGCCGAGGCTGCTCCCAAGCATGCTGAACCAGCAGCTCCTAAAGCTGCTGAAAAGGCACCCGCAGCCCCAGCTCCACATCCCGAACCCGAACCAGAGCCTGAGCCCGAGCCAATTTTGAAGATCCGAAGACTGAAAGCTCAACTTGAGAGGGAATTCCAGACTAAGATGATGGAGTTGGACTTCAAATTGGAACAGGCTGAACACCAGATGGAATACGAGAAGGAGCAACGAGAGATCGCTGCCAAGACCCGATTGGAGACTGTCCTCAGGCAATTGGAGTCGGAAATTCAACAACCTCTTAGGATCTCCCCAGAAAGGTTCAGTGCCACTGACTTGGCTTTAGATGGAGATTCGGAGCGAGTATTCACACCTAAGCGCGGAATCCTCTCAAACCCCGCTCCAGCTATTATTCCAGGCCGAGGACACTTTTACCATTCTCGAGAATCCAGGGAACATTTGGACTCCAAGGAGCATTACTTGGTCCACACTAAAGAGGGTTACGAAATCAAGACCGCACCAAGGAGCAGGATTGCTGGTCAGCGAAGGAGGCCCGTCCGAGTTCATTTAGCTTCCCAAGAACACGACTCCCACGAGCACTACATTCGCAACCAAAACATGAATGGCAAAAACCCAATCAGGTACGATCTGCACTCCCGGGAACATGACTCTCACGAGCACTACCGACGAGGAGGTCTGGCCCATATCCGAGACCACGATCATCACGATACTTCTGAGAGTGAAGAGCATTTCCGACAACAATTGGCTTTAAGAATGGCTCAAATCAAGAGGACTTCAGAGGCTTTGGCGGTGGAGAAAAAGGCGGAAGCTCTCAAAATGGCGGAAGAAAAAGTGGTAGAAGCACCCTTAGCCAAACTGACAATGGCTGAGAAACCGGCTGAGGAGAAACCAGTGGAAGCCAAACCGGAAACCAAAGCTGAAGAGGTAAAGAAAGCTTAGAATCTCTAGTGAAAAAGACTAACCCTGGATAATAACCAAATGAACCCTGCTAACCCGTAACCCCGCCGTCAACAGTGATTTATTTTATAGCAAATTGCCAAACAACTAACACTTTAACACTTAACAAAACAGACCAAAAACAAACTACTAATAAACTAACAATTGCATGATTTGAACCAAGTGTTGTTATTTCCAAACGTTTCTTTAACATTATTGCGGTAGGTCATAACATGCTACTAACGTAACCTGATTGATTGATGGATGGATTGGTAATAGGTCATTAATTTGCAACAAATATTTTTGCACAATTAAAACAGGCACTTCCCCACATTGACAGCACAGTTGTGAAAATGAATCCGAATCACGAACTATATTCGGAGGAGGATGAGGGCGAGGAGTTGGATTATGGTTTTGGGCCAATTTATCATGAATCAAATCCACAATTTTTCCTCTTTAAGCAGAATATCAGGCCCGAAAACTTTCAAGGGGATTGGGCAGAGAATAAAATTGACTCTGGAATGATCGATGACGGCTTTGCAAAAGAATGGCGAGAAGCTGCTTACGATTCCTTCCCCAGAGATATGTCCAGTGATGTTCGAGTGAATAGGATATTCCGGACCAGGAACGCAAACTTTTTCAACCCAGACGCTGAAATGATTCCCGTTGAACCCAACAACAGGCCTGTCATCCACGAAAGGCGGACACCGATCAAGAAATGAAACTAGTTTAGGGCTTATTTTTAAATTATTATATTTATTTGTAGAATTTACGACTTGCCAAAGATATTATTACAGCTAAAAGATATTGGTAAATTAAATTTACTCTTTGATTGACATCGATTAAATGTATTATTACTATTATTATTACTGTCTAAGTGCCACTTCATTGGTACGGTAATGATGAAAGATTATACAGTATAATTATAGTTGATGAGATTCTTCATTCCACAAGAGAATCATTGAAGATAAGTTTTTTTACATAATAAAATTACAAACAAAAAACTGAAAAAATTTAAAATAGCCATAATAAAAACGAATTTATTACTGAAAATGCATTTCTTTTGTTATGAAACTCGCTTGGAAATGAAAGAGATTGTCAACTGTTCTTTGGTGAAGTACGCTCTATCGTAATTTGTGTTTAAGTACAACTGATTTCTAAATTTAAGTACGCATTGCTTGGAAATTGTTTACATAAATAATAATCGAATCCTCTTCAATCGATGGCAAACTAATACACACTCATTACATATGGCCGCTCTTTATTCGATGGTAACTCGGATTCTTTTCCTATTTTTGGCACCAATTTTATATTACTTCATCTCTGCTCTCGTGAGAGTTCCACTGACTCTGATGGCTGCTAATACGGTTTTGAAGAGTCCTTGGACCTCTTCAGCTCCACTTTGAGGCGCTTTGTGCCAATTTGGAAGCCGTGCATCGCCTGAATTGCCGCCTGAGCAGAAGTAGGGTTGTCATACGAGACGAAACCAAAGCACTTGGAGAGATTTGTCTGCTTGTCGATAAACACCTTGGCCGAGATGATTGCGCCAAAAGGCAGGAACGTGGTCGCCAAATCGGTGTCGGTAAACTCCTGAGGCAGGTGGTAAATGAACAGATTGCTCCCTTCTGGCCCTGAAAATAAAAATAATTGAATTGTTGTTTTGAGAGGTTCTAATAATTATGAAAAATGGTGATGATGATAGAGGAATTATTAACAAAGCTGTATTAACTCTCTATGTTCCTTATAAATATCTAAAACTATTATGCATGTTGTTTAAAAACGATTTTAGTGTTTATTATTTAAAAAACTTCATCTAATGAAAGGATACATTGCATATCTATGGAATAGGATCATAATTTATTACATATACAGTCGACTCTCTATAATTCGACCTCCAAAAGACGCTTAAAATACGAATTATTGAGAGTTCCAGCTATCAAGTAGTTGAATTGCTTAGACTGCACAATAACTTTTTTTTAAAATACGCGGTTGAAATTTTGCAACAACGAATTTGCATCTTCGAATTGCCGAGTGTTAGACACCAATGAGTTTGAATTACCGTGTGGTTTTGGGGTAAATAGCAGAGTTTTTTTTTCGTTCGAATTACCGAGAGCACAAATTTGTATGGATTTTGTTCAAAATATCAAGTTATTTTGTAGGAAACACAAGAGAATTATCGTATGTTTGAATTATCGAGAGTCGAATGTTCTGAGAGAATTTGTTAAAATTTTAGAATATACGAGTATGTTCTTACATTAAATCTTTTATAAAACACGGTCGATAAGCACTATTAAACACATAGGCCTTCTTTAACAAACACAAAACGCTCGTGATTTTAAACAAAGTTGTTTATTATAAGCGTTCAATAATATCTTACTTATCGAACTTGTTACATAATAGTTATTTATACGACAAGGTCGATAAGATAAGTCATTATTATGCCTTAAAGAAGGCCCTAGTGTTTATTGATGCTTATCGACCGTGTTTTATAAAAAATTTTATGCATTTTTAAATAAATTAACATACAAATCTTACAAATTCTTCGAAATTTGTAAAAATACAGTGTGACCTCTATGATAAACTACAAGTAAATGTAGTTCATGACTTCTCCGATAGGTGGCTTATTTTTAAAAAACACTAACAAAACACTGTTAAGCCACGCCCTTCAAAACTGACGACCATATAAATTTAATGAATTTCTTTTAAGGAGGTCACACTTTAAATAATAAAGAAAAAGCCCACGTGCTTTAAAGAATTCTTTAAAGCACTTGTGCTATAATAACGATTTTGACAAAGCAAAATTAAGTGTCATAATATCAATATTAAGCAGCAAAAATGCATAAATATATATATGTCTGATGTATTTCCGCTTTTAAAGTTAGTGTTTTTTTATATGAAATTAAATTTTAGCTCTGAGTCCATCAATCCACATAAAATTTTGAGATGATTATAAATGTCTCTATTGACTATCGTATTTAATAATAAAAGGGATTAGGCTAAAGCAGCTACTTCAAATAGGAGCCCAGATCAAGTGTGTAGATTTTAAATTTTAATTATAATAGTAATTTTAAGATCAATTATTGTTTGTTAAAAACCTTATTTTATAATTTTTTTCATTTAGAACGAATATGGATTTAATTTGATTTATTTTTAATAAAATTCCGGAATTTTTTAGGAGACACTTAATTGGCTCTATAAATTACCTGCCATAAACCTCGACCCTTGTTTTATGGCCCAAACGATGGTCAATGAACACATCTTTCGTCATGCAAAAGAATTGCTTTTCGATTAATATGGTCGAATGGCAATTTTTTGTTGAAGTGCTAATCCACTCTAAAACTTAATTTATTACTACAATTAAACCAAAACACTTGGCGAATTTCTCTTTTGCACATATTTTGATATAATTCATAATTATAGATTAACACTTAAATTTACTTTAAAATTTCAAAGAAATAGAAAATTTGTTAAAATAAAAACAGTAATTTATTTAAAATAATTATAGTGTTTCAACAAATTAAAATACCATAAGTTATTAATTACCTTCGCTTTGTTTCCCTGCTATCGAAGCCATAACAGGAGGGCTCAATGTAGGCGTGTAGGTCGTCAACTGAGGTATTGCCGCATAAGCCAGAGGATCAGTCGTGGGCCCTGAAATTAATATCGATTGCGGTTAAGTAATAATCAACTAATCGATGAAAACTACTCGAATAATATTTTGTAAGACTTTTCAAGTTATGTGGAATTTATGTTTTTGCATTTTCTTTGATAAGTTATTGCTATTCAGTTATTCAATAATAAAAAAAGCAAATTAAAAACTTTTACATGAAATATTTTCTAATGGATCAATTGAGTTTAATTGGATTACGATAAAAAAACTAATTGTATTCGAAGCCTAATCGACCAATAAATGGTATTGGACTTGAAAATGAAAGCAAAAAAAACGCACGGAGGTTAATGCCTTATCTAGAATCAATAATTATATTACATTGGAACCGTTTTCATAATACTCATCATATTTTTGACAGCAATACGGTTTTCTACGATTATGCAATATTGGATGCTAATATTGTTCTATTTATTTCCAAAATCATTTTTATGTGTGTTATGTTAAGTGTTGGGTTGAGCTTTTGATTCATCTTCGGGAGCTATAGCTCACAAACATATAAGGAGCTTCTATATAATCGATTATTGGTCTTATGACGTCGATTATTAACCTCCCTACCGCAGCCTGTCTCCTTCATTCGTCCACTGATGGAAACTTTCCGGATCAAGGTTTGGTAGGGTGTTGTAAGGGTCGCTCTATTAGTCTGTGGTCTAATTGGTTAGTTAGAGGATAGGTTTGTGGGATTTAGGATCATGGTTTGTCAAACCGGGGATTGTTTGAATGTCTTCTCTTGACAGTGTTTTAACCGACATAAATCCTTAAAGTGCAAGATTAACGCCTATACACTCCTCCTTATGAGCGGCGGTCTGACCAAATAGTATTAGAACCTACTTCTTGGAATCTATTCTTTACTTTGATTTGTATATTTTTTGTTCTACTAGTATGAAAAATTATTCGACTTAGTTTACTTTTTTTATGTTCAAATGACTATTGTTTACAGAGGAATAAATTTCGTGTGTAGAACATCATGTACATTGTTTTTCCTAATCCCCAAACTTTTATTACCTTATTTATTTATTTTTATTTTTTGGGTGGTTCCAAGTTATTTTTTGAGGTATTTTGATATTTTGTTCAATGAATTTCCTAAATTAAGTCAGTATATTCTTCTAAAATATTCTTTGCAAGAAGCAAGAAGCAAGAAGGCATTTAATTGTTCGAACTATTGTTACTTATTAATTTTATGAAATGATTATTATCATAGTTTCATTTAATGATGAAATATAAATAAATCTTAGTTAAAACCAAATAATTCGTCTTAATGAGGGAATTTGAATTTAAAACTAAACAAAATCATACTGTGTTAAATTACATTACAAACCATTATATGCGAAAAACTGATTTATTATTTAATAATACATATGTCAAACACTGTCATTGGGCTCATTTTGATCAATGCTATAGTAAATTCATTCATTGTAATAAAGTTTTTACTTATTATTTTGATAGTAATATTTGTTATACGTCAAATTCTAAGCTTTAACTAATGAGGTGTTCCCGCACTTTCACCTAATATCTATTGTGCTTCTAAGCTTGAACTACTATAATAGTATTTTTAAACGATAATTATTGAAATGTGTGTAGAAACAATTTTTTCTTGGATCAAATTTATTTGATAATTAATCCCGAATATATGGACAGAATTTCTCCATAAAATTTTTTTTATAGTATAAAAAAATAGAATTATAATGGCCTTCCCACGAATAAATAACTTACCAGTAAGCTATTTATTTTGGGTTTTATTATATTGGAGGAAAAAAATTGCTATACTATATTTGAATTTAAAAATTAACGCTATTGCGCCATCTCCATTCGCTTTTTTAAACTGATTTGAATCTCCAGAATTCCAAAATTTGCAATTCGCCCCAAATCACATTTGAATGGTTTTGTATATTCGACCAGGCAACTCCACTATCCACCATTTGACAGGGAACGAATATTGTGCGAATGAAAGATTGGATTTTAAATGTAAATTGTTTTCAAATTATAATTAAATCTATTATTAAGGGCATTTTTTACAGATAAGGGCTGAATAAAAAAAAAATTAAAATTTTCCCTTTCAATTCCTGTAAGGAACGTGGGGGGTCTCAACCTCAACCAACGAGTTTTCGACATTTCGGTGACTATTTGTTTTCAGTCTATTATTAGTCAATTAATAGCATTTAGACCAGTTGAAAAAGGACCCAGTCAAACCTACCCCCCAAGGATCGAACCCTTAACTCAGAAGAGGCAGCCGGATGCGTTAGCACATCGGCTACGAGGCGTGTGATAAGGGCTGAATACAATTATTTATCAATAAATTATTGCTTTCTCTGAAATTAAACATTAGATTTCCAGATTTTAATTACCTTTTCATAGGTGTTTTAATCAAAAACTAAAAAATATCTATAATTACATGAATTCCATCAATAAATTCGAACCGATTGAAGGTTAATCTAAAACAATCATCTTTTTATCTTAAATATTTTATAATTTTTCTCCTCCAGACAATTGGTTTCGAAAATATTTTATTTTAATTAAGTAGAAATACAAATTACATTAATTTTAACACATTTAATACTAGTATATTTTGTAGATTATTCATAGAAGCCCAAAACATGTCGATATGATTAGGAAAAATATGTTTTAATATGTTACCTATTTAAAATAATATTTGCAGTTTTAAGCTTCTTATTGCAGTAATAGTTTATAGTTATAGTAATTAATTATTAAGGATTTAATAAAAAAGAAAATTGTGCTTAATCAAATTTTAATATTTTTGTTGAGTAATCAATGTTTAAATTATCAATTATTTGCGTGCTTAGATAATACCAATATAATATTATTGAAATATGAAACGAAAACTCTCCATATAACATAAGCATCTTAATTTGTTGCTACATCATATTTTAACAACTCATAATACAATTAAATTAATTCAAGTTTGTTAAAAATTTTGTCACGTAAAATTGACAAGAGCATAAGGCATGAAATTAGTGAAATAAAATTGCAAAAATGGTGTTCGTCATTGTGCAAGGGAAATGGATGGATACTCACATAAGCTGGCGGTTGTCGCAGTGCCGTTGGTGGCGGTCAGGGGCGGCGGAGGTGATGAATGTTGAACTGAAAGATTAACGACCGCGAGTAACGGAATCGTGAGGCGTTAATTTGGAAATTGGCATTGAATTGTGGCCGAGTGACTCACCTTGACTGGGGACGCACTGCATCGAGATGGGTGTCAAGAGGCCGGTTGGCGGTGCGGAGTGGCTTCCATCTGGATAACGAGAGGCATTTATTCATTAGATCATCATCATTGATGGGAAAAGAGAAACGGAAATGGAATTGTGCTCACCCTGGATCAGAGGCGCAACAGGTTGCATGGCCTGCAGGTGGTGGTGGAGGAACTGGAGCGATGAGGCCGTGGTGGCGTCTGTGGCCAGGTAGGGGCTCTGCTGTTGCGGCGGATTGGGTAGCATCGGGGTGGCTATCGTGGCCGCGGACTGGGTCAGGGGCAGAGTCAGGGGGATCGGCGCGCTCGGAGACACACTGCCCGGAGTCGCCGACGATGAGGTCATACTCCACAGCGTCTGCTGGATCTGCTGAAACTTCTTCTGCTCTTTGTCTTTCTGTGTGTCTGCGAATTTCACGACCAACGGTGCAGAACATCCTTCCATTGTTTGGCTCTGGTGCAATGCCTGCAAATTATACAAAGGTACAATCATGAAATTAGGATTGTTAGCTTTAAAGATTGATTATGAGAAATTGATAAATTATAAAATTTTTCATAGGTTGATCAACGATTCTGAACTAAACAATAGTTTTTGCAATCATATATCATACAGTGAGCTTTTATTAATTGAGTTCCAATGTTTTTATTGTAATTGAATGATAGTTCTTTAGTATCTAGAGCAAAAACGAAAAAAAAATCATAGTCAAGTTTTGTCTTCAAATTTAAAAAAGAATTATTTTTCCAAAGTATAACTATATGAGTTAACAAAGAAATTAAATTACACAAAATTTTTTATTTTAAATATGTTATTGAATATAATAGTTATTTATACAACAAGGTGGATAAGATAATGCATTATTAAACACAAGGGTTGTTTTAAGCCACGCGCGTAGCGAGTGCTTTAAAGAAAGCCCTAGTGTTTAATAATGCTTATCGACCGTGTTTAAAATGTTTAAAATTGTATGCATTTTTAAATAAATTAACAAAAAAACATTCGTTGTTTAAAAATCAAATTTAAATTTTTGGTCACCCTCACATTGTTTTCGTTTCCTTTTCTAATTCTAAGAAAAAATACAGAAAGCAATATCTTGCTTCTCTTTCTTTCACATAGGAATTATTATGCGGTAATGTCTCGTGGCCGATGTGTTAACGCATCCGGCTGCCTCTTCGGAGTCAAGGGTTCGATCCCTGGGCGGATAGGATTGAC
>JXOV01000885.1:0-13973 GCA_001014945.1 Clogmia albipunctata | reverse complement strand
AAAACCCGTTGGTTGAGGTTGCGACCCCCCATGCTCCTTACAGGAATTGAAAGGGAAAAATTTTTTATTTTTTAATGGATTGCTTTAAATTTAAAAGGACCGCAAACAGTTGATTTAGTACTAATTTGTACTAATTTAAATTTAAATCATTCGGTAAAACAGTCAAAAACACATACATACATACGCAATTACAGTTAAACCGTAAAAACTGACGTACATATAAATTTGATCGATTTCATTCAAGGAGGTCACACTTAAATAATAAAGAAAAAGCATTAGTACTTTAAAGAATTCTTTAAAGTACTAGTCTAGTACTTTAAAGAATTCTTAAAAGCACTTGTGCTAACGACTTTGACAGAACAAATTTAAGTGTCATAATATCAATTTTAAGCAACAAACATGCATAAATCATCTTTAATTGATTTGAGTAAGAAAATTATACATGTATAAAATTATTACGAAACTCAGAATTTGAACTAAATGAAATAAAACCTAAATTGTTGATTCTTCTTAAATTCAATGAACTGCTATATTTTTTCTATCCCAAATAAAACCGTTACTAAGGGTATCTTTTGGGATTTGATGATTCACATCTTGATATTATAGAGTGGGAAGACCATAAATGATTTACGACAGTTGTAAATTTTTATACTAATTTCACATTATTAACTTCTACCATTTATCAAATGTTATCGGGAAACACATCATCTAATTTGCATAACATTTTTTATGGTTATAAATTTACTATTATAAAATAGAGATTTTATATTATATATAAGGAAGAAATAGATATTTATAGATAAATAAATGCATAGTAAAAAATTCCTAAATTTCTCTACAACACATTGTTTCCTTTCTAAAAAAAATAATTTTCTATTACTGTTGTTATTGCCCAGAATTGTATAACCTATCACAAATTTGTTTAAAATGGTAATAAAAAATTGTTTTAAAGCACAATTTTCCTTGTTGGTTCATTATATTCTCTTAAAAAGACGGTTTTTATATTGAAAAATTTGATTATTTGAGATGTACCATCATATTTAAAAAAACGGCACTATTCTCTTGATTGCAGTTCTTTAACACAACAAATATTTTGGGACGAGTGTACGAGTATTAGTTTGGTAATTACAATTTTATTCAATATCAAATTAGGGTGTTCAAAATTCATATATCAAATATCAAATCATGGTAAGAATCCTATTCAATGGCTATTGATGAATAAATATAATTGGAATTGGATCACTACTGTCCGGTCTTGCATTGCTTCTGGTTAATGCACGAAATAATGGGACACACATCACACGGGGTGCGAGACAATAAATGTTTGCGAATGTATCACATTTTAATTGGGGTGAAACGCACACACACAAACGCAGTGCATCCTCTTTTAATTGAATTATGTAAATCGATATTATGGGCTGTGCAATATATAATTACTGCGACCGCCGTTCTGCAAAGTTCAATATTGGGGACAGACAGGACAGGGGCGAGGGCATGGGCCCCAGAATAAAGCACAATGATTGCTCTATTTTTTGTTGCGGCCATTCAATTCAGAGAATATGCAAACTTTTAATTTTATAATGACGACGACGATGGAATACGATATATTCGAAATTAATTACCATTTCAGTATAATTTTAATTAAAATAATGACGATGTTGATCAGTTGTTTGCCGGCACTATGGCTGTGGTTGAATAATGGGGAAGCTGTTGGCTTCGGATGGACACATAAAGAGTTGGACGGACAGTTGCCAAATTCAGGATAATATGAACCAACCGCAAACACAATGCTGTAATGTGGAATTGAATTATTCATTTCCATTTTTATTACATTGACCACATATTTGCATAGTTAAATTGTAAGTAATATGTCATTTAAAGCTTACAGTCTTTTTATAATACTGTTATGAATCATAGTTAATATTGTAAAATGCATACGTCTAGAATTCGGGAGGCATTATATCAATTCACATGTAATTCTACTGTATTGTTTTAAATTGGATTTGAAAAACACATTAGGAGAATAAAATATTAAATATATTTACTATAAGAAACGTTCAAATTAATCTTATTTCAATATAATTTGACCTACAACTAAAGGTAATGAAATTATGGAGATCCGTATAAGAGCAAGTACTCGTATAATTATATAAAAAAAATCAACGCTAACTTAACAATAAGGTTATCCAGATCTGTATGCAAGGAAATTAATGATAATTTTATGACAAAAGACTTTTAAAATAGTTATATACCATCAATACAACCCAATATTCTTTGGCTCTAATATGCTGAAAGCCATTATTCTGAGCCGAAATGGGCAAAATATTGCAAAAATCCTCTCATCACATTTGGTCAAAAAAGTATTGAAATGTTAAAGAAATAGTGTTAAATTCGGTACAATATAGTATCTAGATATCTAGCATACATATGTGTCTAGTCCTCATTTCGAGTTCATACAAAATCAAAACAATGAATTACAGCGGAGTCGATGACGTCACACATTCAACTGACAATATCTTGACAACTTAGTTAAGGTAGAGCGGCTTTGATAAAAACTATATTGTAAAATAAGAAACTAATTTTTACTTATTTAAATTATAAATGGTTTGTTATATAAAATATACTTGTTACATTGTCTTTAAACATAATAACGTAAATAAACAAACATTGCACAAAATTTATGCCCATAAAGTCAACAATTTTGCTTACTAGTAATAACATTGTACGACAAATAACTACAAGTGTCTATTATAATCTTTTTGCTACTTAAAAGCTTCGAAGGTCAAATTTATTTAAGCATAGTTCATTTAAATTGCACAAAACTTGACATTGAACTATGACATCATTTAAATGTTTTACTTGAAGAAATAAGCCTAAAATTATTTTTATTAAATGTAATGAATTATAATGAGCAAGTGCTATTGTTGGGTACTTGTCCAAGTGTAACTCTAGTCATTAATTTGCACAAAATCACCTTGAGATTTATTAAATGTAAAGAGAAAAAAAAAACCTAAACTAATAGCTTTATTATTGATGTTGCGCCGATAAAGCAGATTTACCGACAATTAAGTAAAATAAATGCCATAGTTAAGGAGCGATAACAGTATATCCTCCGGAATGGGACATTACTCCTCCAACTACTTAGTGGTCTAGTGGAAGAGCTCTGCAGTTAGAGCCCCAAGTACACATTGTAAAATAAAATATGGGTAGGCATAAGTGGTGAGAAAGAAATAAAATATTCAATAAAAGTTTGCTTCTGCCGACAAGTCTCTTCTCGCTCTGGTCCCTGCGGTACTCTGGCATCCCTAAGCCACAGAATTCAATAAATATATACGTATCCCAGTGTTTGTGTGTATATATCTGCCGGTTTCATATATGAATAAATTTTGCCGTTTTATTATTTTCCGGAGGATTTTCTTAACCGCATGTCATAAAAAGTCCTTTATTCGGTTTAGTTGGCGGCGGTATATGGTCCATTGACCAGGCCGCCGTGCTGGCTGGGCGGGTGCGGGGATGATAAAATTATAAAATTAGGGTTAAAAAATGCCACGGAAGCTCCCCTTTGAACGCTCAGCTGGGCCACAGGATTTGCTGCGAGGGGAGCACAAAGGGGGCCAGGAGTCGTGTGTGCCGTAAAAACCCTAATAAACATGTCATAAAAAATTCAGCAATAACTTTTTGCCATCATTCTGCAGTTTTGGGTGCGTGTGCTTATTCTCTGTACCCCGTCACAAGACCAACTGGAGGCTAACAATAGGGTTCATATCCAACAAATATCAATGTAAATAATAAACTTCATCATCTTGAATTAGGGGTAAAATCGTAAATATGTAGTTAAGTCCGTAGTAGTAAGTTATCATTGTAAGAAACATAAATTGTCATTAGAGAAATAAATATTATCTTATATCCGAAAATATTTGTAATTTCCAAGTTTAAACTATAAAAATTGAAGTTTCAACTAAAACATATATGAATAGTATTTTAATTTGATTAGACACAAAAACATCTTTAAATCTTATATTAATCCCTTTAAGAAACGAGTTCGAATTTCATACAAATCAGTTGAAACACCATTTTTTCGTCCTTTATTTTTAAATGTGTTTGTGACTGGAACTTTGTAAACATTTGTTTACAACGAAATGTCTTAATCGGTCATTTGATTTTTAAATTAAATTTTGTCCTTAAAATACGATTGAAAGAATATTCTAAAGATTTGAACTCAATAAAATAATGGCAGTTATCAGATTTTCTAGTAAACCTTCTTTAAATTTGTGTTTTAACAAAATTTTAATTTAAAAATATATATTTGTGTAATGGGATTTGTGCCGTGTAAAAATATAAAAATAATTCTAGCCAAATTTTGCCATAACTTCTTCATGGCGGGGCTTATTATATTCAATTGAAATAATTGATTTTATAGTAAAATAACATTACCTATTTTCTAATATTATTTAGAGGGCTTTTAAACTTATATATAACAGAAAAATTAGATTAAACTCGTTTTACCTAATAATTTGTAAAAGACATTTTTGCTACAAGTGTATAAAATCAGTTATTATTTGTTGGTACATTATGATTTCAACGAAAAAAACAAACTTTTCGATATGTGAAAATATTTATATAATTTGATTTTTATTTCGTTTTATTCATATTTCAATTTGAGTACTTTAAAACATTTCAACCCTACCCACAACAGTAACAATTGGAGTTGCGGTGGGAAGGAAGGGATGGGGTGGCGTCGAGACGCGTTCATGTGAGATGAATTTTTGAAGGGAGGAAACGAGCGATATTTTTATGGGACATTGAAAAATGGCCCTGAAAAAATAAAAACTTTATGGGCCGGTCGTCGGCGGCGGCAGGGGAGGGAGGAATAGAGTGTGGTGGTGTGTCTGTGAATGGTGTTACCTTTATGGCCCCCAGAGCGGCCTGTTTAGTGGCAAAGGTTACGAAGGCGCATCCTTTGCTCTGTCCGTTCTGATCCCGCAGCACGGTGCACTCCTCGATGGCACCGTTGCCCGAAAACAATTGCCGCACATCCTGCTCATTGTACTTTTTGCTCAGCATTCCCACGAACAGTTTGCGTTCTGCAACAAACAAAAACAATTATTATCCGTTTTAGAAAAACAAAAAAAAAATACGAAAAGAAATAGTGCAAAAACGTAATCCATCATAAACGCTGAAGAGAGTGCGGGCAGAAATGCAAGAGGATGAAAAGAGGATAACAGTTTAACCGATTTTTATATGTCCATCAGTCCATCCATCTTTCACCTGGTCGTCGTCCATTAGTGGCTTTTGTGAGCTGTTTTAAACCGAAGGACAACAAAGCGCAAGTGGATTTAAATGGCCAACAATCGTTAGTCCGAAAATATGCAAATGTGAATGGGGATAAATGGGGCGCCCGAGTGTGGGGCAATAGCATTGTCCACTTTTGTAAAAGGAAATGGGTTTCCTTTCCCTTACTCCAATGTGTGCAATTTAAAAGCTTTTAACTAACTTTTTGCACACCTCTCCTCCATTGAAATGCCACCAGCGACAGCAGTGAAACGTGTCCCTTGATTTGTTATTTATTGCAAATTTTGGCGATTTCAAATGGATAGAATTTTAAATTTTTGACAATAGAGATTTCTAAAAATAAAACTAACAATTAAAAGGTTCTACACATGTGTGACCTAATTAAATCGTCGCTTGGGGCTAAAATAAGGGTGAAAAAAAGATTGAAAAAAAAATTTTAGAATAATATTTAAAATCAAATAAAGCAATATAAAACTATCCTATGTTCATTAAAATTGGGTTAAGTGAATTTTTCGATATATATGTATATGTACTAATAATATCCATTTAAATATGAGTTTATTTCTTTAGAGTAGATTATAAATTATAATTATATAAAATATTAATAATCTTTTAATAAATTAAATTCTAAATATGAATATAAGGAAAATATTCAGAAACAAAGGACAAATATCGAACGGAGCTGAAGATTTTAAAGGTAAAGTGGTGCTCGAAGTACTCTCTAAATTTCAATGAAAAAAGTTCAAAGTGCAAATGGTCATCCTATTAATTGCAATGAAAAATGGTGTAGCACAATAATGTACCATAAGATAAAGGAAAAATATATTATTTTTTTAAATAATTTTAATTGAATTTAATTCAATTTTTAATTTCCTTAAATTATTGCATTAAATACTTGATACAATATTAAAATAGATTAATGTCGATATCAAATATCCAATTAATTTATCGAAAATAGGAAACCAAATGTAAAGTTGATAAAGACTTTATTGAGATCGAATAGAAATAATTACAAAAATGATATAAAATGTAAGAAATGCTATTTAAATAACGATAGACCAATCGTTTTACTTTAGAATAATTTTCTTTGTAAAGTTTTTTGATAAAATGATTAGAATGAAGATTTATATATCTTCATTCTAATCATTTTATCAAAAAACTTTACAAAGAAAATTATTCTTAAAGTAAAAATCCTTTGAAGATACATATCATAAGTTGATAAAATCAGATAAAGAAATTAAGCATGAAAATGAATTTCAATAAAATCTCCGTTGTAGAAGATTCTCTTCTTTATTATTCACTCTATCTCAACAATTGAGATAAGTTGTATATTGTTATAAAACAAGTTCCATAAACTCGTAAACGCATTACAAGTTTAATCATCCCAATTTTATGGGAGTTAAGAATAGCATATTTTCGTCATAACTTGAGATTATGTGGACAACCCTTTATCTGAGCATATAATATTCATTCATCTGATCCGACCGACGACGATGACTACTTTCGTTCCGTTTGGGGGTTAGAGTTTCAGCAGGAAGGAAGAAAGGGAACTGTATACGGTTCATTTAAAATGCAGGAAAGCGCACTGGGGTAACATTTCAAGTTGGGAAGCTGGTATCAAGACGACACACATTGGCCCTTGGAAGAGAGAGGACCTGGCCGCAGACACGATAATCTTTTCCTGTAACCACTTCCGTTTTCCGAGACGACCCAAAATTTAGTCGACGTCGTCATCATCTCAGGAGTCTCATTAAATAATCCTTGATTGCCCACTTGAGACGCCCGCTCCATAGCCCTTCTCTCTTATACACAGCATTGTCTATCAATCGCTCCTCATCTAGACCACCATTATCCGATTGCCAACATTGTATTGTTCCCATTACGATTTGATATGATAAACTGAAATATCCCTCCTTTTTGCAGGAAAACATTAGCAGAAATGATTACAGAAACCATCAAAATTCAGCAGATTTGACAAAAGGGTGAATCGTTGATTGAGAAATTATCTTTCAATCTTTATGAATGTTTTAAGCTTTATTTTATCATTTCAATTCAAAATATTAAAAACACAAAATTATCCTTCGGATTTTTTGTTGTGTGGTAGACTAAGAGAAAATGAATTCTATTGAAAATAATATTTACCGAAGAGTGTTTTTTCTACAATTGAAACAAAATGTATTTTTTATTATTTTTATATTATATTTAATCTCAACCAACATAAATTAGTATTTAGTATTATAGAATATATACAATTTAAAAAATAAATATATAAAAATATTGTAAATTGATTTTAGTATTAAATACTTATATTGAATTTAATCGAAACATAGCTAAAACTAAAACTATATGATTTTATGAAAATCCTAAATATTGTGACTCTGAAAATGAAATTTATCGTCTCCCCCTACGTAATAAAAGAGAGATCCGAAACCATGAACACAGGTCCATTGTTTTGGCCCTCTTTCGTGATCTAACGTTATGATGCCTTTGCGAGTAGATAATAAACAATACAGGAGGATACAATAATACCCCATTATATTCCCGTTGTTGGGCACATTATGGAATTGTGCGATGGGTTCAAGGATTGTGAAAACTGGCTTCCACCTCCTCTTCTCCACCACTTGGCTTCTTCTCTCAAAAGATGTAGGATGCCTGGGAATTTTCCATATTTCGCTCTTAATTCAAGCGTATGTGGCAGTGGATGGAAATTAAATTTCTATTCCCTTTCCTTTATCATCCCTTATCTCCGTCACGTTGCCCTGGACGAGGTTCTCTATCCAGGGTATCTCTGCTGTTAATAAATTTGATTGAAAAGTGAATGAAAGAGTCGAAACAAAAGGAGGAAAATCGCACAGAGGAATACCCAATTCTAGTCTCTGAATTTTGTGCTCGTCTCATAAAGTCGGCCATCCTGTTGTAGCACACATTCAGGAAGTTGTGCTACATGTTCATTTGGCAGGCCCCAGACCAGAACCAGAGGCGCAGACAAAAAGTGATATTGTGATCCCGGCAACAATGCCCGAAAAACCGAAAGAATGCACACAAAAACGACGTCCTATTGGAGCAACGACAACGTCAATGATTATTTTCAATTTTTAATTTCGCTGTCGACAAAATTTGCAACCGAGTTCCGCCATCCATTGCTGCATCATGCAGCGTTTATCAAGAGCCTCATCACCATCTCATTCCCAAGTGATGTCAAAGGACGCGGGATAGGAAAAGGATATCGGATCGGAATGGTGTCCCCTGCCACTGAACCGTGAGAACTTCAAACAAATGCCATCATCGGAAAATGCCTGCGAAAAAAGGTAGAGTAATTTTTGCAGCAGTAGCTGGCGAGGAAATGGAAATTCCTATTCACAGAGATTCGATTAGGAGACTTGAAAAATGAGAAATTGTAAGGAAAAAATTGCAAAAATACCAAACAATGAGCCGGCATAAAGCGACTTTATACTGCTTTAGTAATCAGTTTTTCACAGGGTGGTAGGCATTTCCATTGAGTTTTTGCAAAAGATAAATGTGGTCTCCCATTTTTAATATTCTAAAAGGTTTCGAAATGAATCTTTAGAAGATTGTTTTGAGAATATCACAAATCATGATCCATTTTATAAAATGTAAATTGTAATATTAAAGTATAAAAACCAGATTTCATGGAATTATATTTCAGAAACACAATATAGGAGTACCCTGTACCATTGGCGAAATATTGCAAACTTCTCTGGAATCGCTGATAAGCAATAAATCATTAAAATGAAACATGTTTGTTTGCTGATAACATTATTGCCATGTTTAATGTGGTTACCGTACAGGTAAATAACATATCAAAAATATGTAATTAATAACATAATCTATTTGAATAATAATACCGCTAAAAATTGGGATTTAATTTTTATCTGATTGTCGATCAAATCAATGAAATAAATTAAATGCAACGTATGCAAAGCCTATGAATTTGAGCCAATTTATGTGCTCAATAATTAATTACATGGTGAAAATTCAGAGGCAATGCGATTGGTTTGGTGGAAGGGGATGAGGTAGGGGTCGGATAAAGGGAGCAGTAGAGTCGGATTGGTTTTGCGGAAATTGGTTTGCACAACAGCTAATTAAAAATGCAATCCAAAAAATGACGAATGAGGTACAAAGTTAATCAATGAATTATTACAAATTAAAGCACCCCTAAAAACGGTATGCTAATTTAAGGGGTTTATGGTTGAATTGACAGTCCTGTCAAATTGATGGATTTTTTTTCAACTTGTTGCCGGTTTTTGGATTGTTGTATTTTTTTTGCGGGGTGTTATTTGTTAAAGGACCCAATTATGGTTGAGTATACTTTCACCTGGTCTCATGAATACTCAATTTTCAAACTTCATCAATCAATCATATTAACCGCTTTGCCTTGAACTGAATTGCTTGACTCTCCAAGGAGATCGGCTCCTGTGTGTTTGAAAAGGACTTACTTTACTCTGTTCGAGGTATGAGGATTTGTGGCTGGTCGCATGTGTGGTATTATAGAAATGAAATTGAATTTTTGTCAGTTTTAAAAATTCAATTACAGACCAGAGTGTATGGGTAAGAGAAGAGCGCTGCCAGCCACATTGCCAATTTTATCCCGATTCATTCTCGTCAAATACAGTCCCACCAACCAAAAACACACTCTGCGAAACCAGCAGAACAGAAGCAGAAGCAGCACCACTTGAACCTATTTGCCAATTGTTTTTGGCACAACCAGCCAGCCATAAATTCTTCATGATCAATTGATACACACATCCACTATTGTTCCTCTCGACTATTCAGAATGTGAGACAATAAAAATAATCGCCAAAGGCAGAGGGTGGAATGGGATAGCTCGAAGTTGAATCGGAGCTAATGCGAAATACGGTTACTGTGAGACAATAAGACATAGAGACTTAGATTGTTTTACATATGTATCAAGTGCCGTAATCGAAATGCAAAGCCAATTGACCGGATTTGGATTCCTTTCTCGCAAAATGTCTCCTCAGATAAATTATAGACACGTACACTACAATTCGGAAAGAGCTGCCATGAATATCAATCTTAAGAAGGGTAAGAAACTTTCATCAAATTATAGTATTCTAATGCATTTGATTTCGGTAAAAGGCTATGTTGGCAATACTTTCAAACGATGACTTTAATTAAAATTTCTGTTCTTAATTACAATTTATATAGAATAAATCAAAAAGTATATCCCTTGTTTTTCCATTTTAAATATTTTAACACAAAAGTTATAATACGAAAATCTGATTTTCGATATGCGTATCCTCAGTTTCTTTCTGCCTAGACTGTAATTCATAGTAACTTGCAATATTTTACATTGTGTAAAGGGTGTTTCTAATGGTTGTTGGTGTGAAAGATCCAATTGTATGCCGGTTTGTAATAAATTTCATTGACAATTATTCTCCAGATGTTATTTATTGTCGAGCATAGCTTCTTGGAGGTATGCCCATTCGAATGCTTAAACCACATAGTATTAAATTGTTTCGGCATAAGTATTGGAATTGTGAATAAATTCCAGTTCCCGAGTATTGATTAATTCGTTGGGCGGTGATTTTGGGTGAAGCGAGGTTGAGGCATCAAGTGGCTGAAACATCATTTTGTCGCCAAACTATTTTGCGGGAGAAATAAAAAGTTGGTTTATTGTTCAAAGTCCATCAGATGGTATAGTTCTAAGACCGGTTACCAGACCATTCGGCTCGTGTCTTGTGCTTAGCCGAGTGGCAGATGTTTAACTATATACTTTTAGCGTTTTCGCCTCTGGAAATTGAATAATTCCAGGCCGATTAACTTGTTTGCCCAAATCTCAGCGCTATGGACTGGCCGTGGTAGTTAAATAATGGAAGAGAAGAAGGCGGATCTGCTCTGTTTGCACATTCTGGGCCAATAACTTGTGTATTAATCATAACAACAGAAGTTAATTTTATTTATTTCCTCCCTGGTCCTCGCTCTCTATCCAGCGTAAAACTGGCCAAAAACAGCACTTCTTCGTCTGCAATTTGTTCATTCATCTGATGATGATGATGTCGATAGCAGTCGGTTGGAGAGAGGGGCCGGGGGGTGGAGAGGAACTGAGGGAATTTCAGAAAGGGCTGATGCTGGAAAAGAAGGAAAGTCTCGCTGGTGATTTTTTGTGGGGCATCCAATTGCCCCGGAAACTTGTTTCATTCTTCCTTCATTCTCTCGGCCCCAACGGGGTTGTTGGTTTGGCTCTATATTTGGCAAATGATAGAAATATGAAGGCTATAAAATGACTTTAATTTGATAAATTTATTTACTTGTTTTCCACAGTGGTGTGGAGCCATGGCAAATGGTCGAAATGGGGGTTGCGGAGAGAACACTTTCATCCATAACTTGGACCGCATCAAACTCCCCTTCGAGATGAAATAATAATAAAACAATATAAAATGAATTCGCAACATTACCACCACATTCGCTCAAAACGTATCAATTTTCCCCGTTGTTTATTGTTTTCATTGATATATTTGCCAATAAATTATTTACCAAGACGGTATTTGGCACATCCCCGATGTGATTATTGAATTGGGGAGCCTCGGGACAGCGTCAAGATTGAATGCTTCCAGGGTGGAGCTCTCTTCTACAGCTAGCTCCAATGATATATGGCTTTCACTCTAAAGAGGAGTTTGGTCCCCGGGAAAAACTTTTCCATATATTGGCAACATGTGAACTGAAGAACTCTCGTTCTGGGTATTATAGAATGTTTCTATTCGACAATTTAAGACCGTGAAAAGATCCATTTTCCCATTAATATTGGATGCACCAATATCCCACTCTAGAATATGACTTACTACTTAGGAAACTAAAGTAACAAATTTATAAGGCACTTTGGAAATTTTTAATAATGTAAGTTGTGCAGTGATAAAGCATTATTTATTTATTTCGAATTGTCAATAAATTTTACCGGTACTTTACTTATAAAAGTGTTTTAGAAAATGAATTTTATTGGTAAATAAAGATAAATAAAGGAATATAAACTTAATCGTGAAAGTTTCATAAGTTTAGAAATGTGGTGAATGTTATAATTAATTAAGTTTTTCATTGATAGTCATCACATAACCAAACAAAAGTTCTTGATGGTTTTGTGGTTGGCCGCTGTGTCGCCACCTGTGAGAAGAATATTATATACTTGATCCATTAATTTATTGTTTTAATTAAATGAATTTTCCTAATTAACTTTTCATTATATAATTAATAGGCTTGTAAATTCTCCTTGTGATGCATGTAACTAAACGATCACCCCAAAAACGCTTAGTACAACCAAATAAGTTTTTTTTTGTCTTTTTTCTACAAATATTTCCTTAACATTTTCTTAAGTGCTTGTATTTTATTAAGTAAATAAACGGAACTTTTAATTTTGGTGCTTATTATTTCAGCTTTCTAAAAATTCTAGTAGCTATATATTTAATGGTGTTTATTAATACAGCTAATAATGAAATTCAGTATGGAGTACCTCAACAACTGACGACTGGGTTTGTATATTTTAGCCGAATAATTACCAACTCATTTGTCAGAATAGTAAATGTCTACAGACCATCGATATTTTAGCAAATTGGCAACGTTATTTGTTGACAGAATCCGAATTTACATATTTGCTTATGCGGACGAGCGATGAAGTCCTAAAGCTTGGCGCGGCGCGGTCGACAGAGGAGATGAGGTCACTGTGATTGTGTGTCGCGAAATTCACCTATATTTGCTTTCTGTTTAAGAATCGTATAGTGTTGATTTGCGCGACCACGACGTCAACCACTTATTATTATTCGGATTGGATTGGACGACACACAGATCCGTGGAATAGCAGTACAGCAGAGATTGCCCAATCCACGGAATATCGCTTATGATTGATATTTTGCATCAGTTTATCTGAATGGCAAACAGCAGAGCTCTGGCAAATAATAAATGTGCAGGTAATTTGCAAAAGTAGGTAAATGCACGCTGCCATCGTCTTATTGTTGTACGAGCCTGGCTATGGCTGGATGCAAAATTCATGTACAAAGCTGGGAATTTCTCATTTGAATTTTTCATTACTTGAACAACCGACTAAAACTGTTTTGTCAACAGAATAATATTCTTCATGCATAAGCGGTTCTAGTGAATGATGGATGAGAGAATATGTTTGCTATGTATTATAAGCTGGGCTTGTGTTTGCACTTATCCACACTATGTTCCACGTTTTTAGACCCATATCACAATACATCATTCGTTTTTATTTATTAATTAAATTATATTAATTATTTCATTATTATAATTTATTTAACAATAGTTTCTGTATTAAATTAAGGACAATTTTTATAATAAAAATGTTTACAATAACAATTTCATATTATTATATTTATTTCATTGCCTATTTGTAAGAAACTATGTATGGATATACAGATAGAAAAGCTATCTCATATCGAAATATTTATACGAGCTATAAGGGTGTAAAATCAGTCTTTTTAACAAAAAATAAATGTCAATTACGAAATGACTTATTAAGAAACATTTTCCTCGAAGATATAGTTCAAAATTATGTCATTTCAAACGTATTAGTCTGTGTGTTGTCAAATGTAAAAAAGGTATATACCACCACCACTGTAACAAAATAATATTCTGCTCGGATAAAACATACTTTTTGCAGTCCCGTATCGAAACATACGATTTTCGATATT
>JXOV01000884.1:0-18183 GCA_001014945.1 Clogmia albipunctata | reverse complement strand
CGACTTTGACATAGCAAATTTGAGTATCATTATATCAATTTTAAGCTACAAAAAATACATAAAATAAATTAACACAAAATCTTAAAAATTCTTAAATTTTTTTAGAAATATATGGTGTTCTGTTCCACACATTATATCTGCCTTTGTTGCTCAATGTGTAATGTGGAAAAAGGAATATTCCTAAATTAAAACTAAATTCAAATAAACCAGTGTAACGCGTTTTTGCAATTTTGTTAAACTTTAATTTCATTGCACCGATCAATAAATTTGAAGAAACTTTTTTGTTAATCGCTTTTGATTTCTTCTGCACAAATTCTAATATTTAGATAATAGTTTTCAATGATGTTTATGTTTCTATTTCATAACAAAATGTTGAATCGAAACAGAATTTTTAAATATAAAAATCCATAACTGTAATTTGAGAGTATCGGATTATGTTCGTCAATGTTCGTTGATATTCGTCAGTGTACGTCAATGTTCGCCAAAATGTGTCTATATTTAACAGTAAAACCAGTATAAAAGGAACTTTTCATATAAATTGATGAATTTCGTTTACGGAGGTCACACTTTATTAATAAAAATAAAGCACTAGTACTTTAAAGAATTCTTTAAAGCACTTGTTCTATAATAAAGATTTTGACAGAGCAAATTTGAATGTCATAATATCAATTTTAAACAACAAAAATGCATAAACACATTTAAACAGTATTAAGTTCCGAATTATGTAACTATTTTCGAAAATATGTTTCTGTACCAAATTTGCACAATATATAGTAGAAAGAAGACAATAAAAAACCATTATCGTCATTGGAAAAGCCTTCTAAACTCCTTCTGAAAAGTTTTATTTCAAGATCAAGCTGGATTAGCACAAAAAACGCAAAGTATTTAAAAAAAAGCATGTTCTTTATGGGAAAAAGTAAATTGTATACAGGGGTGAAGAGAATTATTATTATTGACTCTCACTTTCTACAAATTTTCTTCTCCGACATTTTGCAAATAGGGCTAAACAAGAAGTAAAATAAGAGGAGAATGGAAAATTAACGCTTAAACCTAAATAACAGCGTTAATAATAACTTTACAGGAATCCTAAAAATACCATTAAATTCCAAATAAAATCCCCTTTCCAAAGACATGCAATTTGATGTATTATTATATCGGAAATGCCATTATTCGTAAAAAAAACCTATTTCGGCCTTAACAAACTAGAAGACAATAGAGGGTAATCGAACTTTCGGTGGAACACAGCCTTTAGTTGTAAGTTAAAATTAAATGACTTTTCAATTTTTGAGTTAATTTCTTCAATGCATAAAATTTTGTAGATGATGATGATCTATGAGTATTATTAAAAAATATTTATAAGTTATAACTTAAATTGTGAGTTATTTGATTCTTTAAACAAATAACGTCATTGGTTATTATAGTCGTAACAAAGTTCTGTCTTTCTTATGTAGTTTTGTAAGTATTGCATTAAATAAAGATTAACTATAACTGACATCTTTAAAAAACTTAACTCGAACATAATTCCATGCTTGTTAAGCTCATCATCAAATTAGTTTGTTGCTGAAGTATGTTATTTCTTAAAATGGTTCATTTTCACACTTAAAATTTTAAAATATATAAAGTTATTGTATATTAATAGTTACTTTAACTAATGCAATTTGTAACAGACCCTACATTTAAATTATATTCAATTATTTTTATACAATAAAACAAAAAAGACAAGCGTCAACAAAAGCTTGAAGCATATGCTTTATACACTACATGACTTAGGGTACTAATCTACTTGCATATTTTTTTTATGAAAAATCTTATTAGTTAACTTTATATTTCCTTTTATAAATTAC
This sequence comes from Clogmia albipunctata, assembly GCA_001014945.1. Taxonomy (NCBI): domain Eukaryota; kingdom Metazoa; phylum Arthropoda; class Insecta; order Diptera; family Psychodidae; genus Clogmia; species Clogmia albipunctata. The sequence goes on along the minus strand of JXOV01000884.1, from coordinate 16,339 downwards.
TAACTCTTTCAAACAGTATAACCCATCTGGTTAATTTAAATTAGAATTTGTAATTTTAAATTTTTTCATTTGTCCAATTGTTTTTAATCGCTCATTTGCTTTTATTTAATTTGGAATTTATGGAAAGGAAATATTATAAAAAGCTCGACTCATTCTTAAATCAAATGTTTGAAAACATTAAGATAAAATACAATAAGCTATCGACTCGTAAATTTGGAATAATTGAATAAATTAAACAAATTTAAAAATATGATATTTCTTAAATTTATTTGAATGGCTTTCGATTTGATTACAAATATACTACAATTATTTTATTTAGATTAAATATCTAACCGTATCAGATTGAATATAATAGTTATTTAAACAACGGGGAAAAATGGACCATAGCTAATTAAAAGTAAAGCTCTAGAAATCGAATCTCTAAAAGATACGCGTTTTTAATTATTTGTTTTCCGACTTTAGGGAGAAGAAAAATGTCAAAATATATTTCCCTTCCGAACTATTAAGATACAAATTATGACTTTTAGTAGATAAATTTGGGTGCAAAGTACATAACTTGTGAATTTAAAATAATTCATAACTAAACACTGTACAGTTATGAGTCATTTTCTAGAGGAAGGATTGATTGACTATTACAATGTGAACATTTTTAACACTCGTATGTTAGAATTGTATAAAATCTTGTTGTTAATACTAAGATAATTGGTAAACTAATTTATAAATTTAAGAATTTGCTAATATGTATTAAACATAAAAATACAAATCTTTTCCTTTTAGTGACGAAATTCTCATTTTGCTTCCTTCCATAAACCAGAGAAGGGTCTTCTTCAAATTTTCTGTTTATTGTTCTTTTTCGGATCGAAAGGTTCGTTTATGCTAATGGTTTTCTTTTCTGGCGAAATGCAAATTCTTGAAAAAGGGAATTACCGCCAAATGTTCCAGGTAAAATATTTGTAGGTAATAATCCTCCTGAAAAATTCAAAGACATTGTAATGGAGTTTTATTACTTGGCAAATGGTAATTTAGGTAAAATTTGTCTAGAACCCAAATTAGGTTTTACGTAATTTTGTCTGAGTTTGACAATTTTAACAAACTTAAGACATTTCAATTAATGGTTTGGGGCTGTTTTTTATTATTTGGTTAATAAATTATGGAATAAAAATTAAATATAATAGCGATTTTATCTCCTTGTATATCTTGTTAACCCTAGCCAACCCAGTGAGTTTTCTTTATTCAGAAATTGGCACTTTTACGATATCTTAAAAAAAATACGTATCAACCCCTAGTTTGAAAATAGAAAAATTTATAAGTTCTAATTTTTTTTAAACCAAATAATATATTCAAAACCAAATTTGATTTAAAGTGAAATGACCCGATTCTATAATTTGAAAATAGGGTAAAAAATAACAATAATATTGGAAATGTGATACTTTCTTTCTACAAAACTTTGTTAATGAATCAAATATAATTTAAATAGTTTCTAGGAATACGGCTAGATAAAATAAGATCAATAATTAAGAAATTAGATTGACCGTTGAAGAGTGTGATGATGGAGAAATCTTTGGTTTTTGATGAAAAATGTTGTTTCATATGTTACATGGTAAAGAGACCTTATTTTTTGATAAAACATTCACGAAGCACGGACCGATGGACGGCCTAAACTTGATGCCAACTCATTTTAAAAAAACGCGAAGTTTGTGATAAATTTAGTTTTTATAATTTCAGTTGTTGTCATCAATTTTTACCATTATGATATTATATAAGTATAACTTTAAAGCCATAGGATCAGATTTAACTGATAAACAATAAAACAGTGATAATAAAGATAATTTTAATTTGTTAAACTCCAAATTTGAATATTTAGAAAAAGAAATGCAAATCCTTGGCGCCCGTAAAACAGAAGTTGCAATTTTAGAGGACTTTTTATGAAACCAATAACATTATATTTAAACATTTTCATTTAATAAATTTCAATATAAAAAGATTTATCAATCGAATAAATATGGGTTGAAAACGACTTTTTCTGGGGGTTGGCTAGGGTTAAAAATCTTCATCTTTCAAAAACCCAAAGAAGAAGCACGCATTTCCAATTAAGATCGTTGCGAAGTGCAATCAATGTCACGTATTTAAATCACCGAACAATTACATAAAACAAGAAGCGAAGAACAATATCAAGAGCAAAGCAATCGAACTAATGGGCAATCTTCCAAAGTCTATTTAAAAACGGCCTACTATTGATAAGGCCGATGGATGAACTAATTGATGAGTTTGTGATGTTTAAGACGGTGTAAAAGTCACTTTACACTTTTAATTCGATAAAATACAATAATTGTAATTATATTTTCCTGGAAATATGAAAATTATTTCATAAAGTAAAGTAACTGCCATTGTTTGAATGGTGTGGATCAAATCCATAAACCGTTTCAAAATTCTAATTTCTCTTTCTATCATTATGATTATTTAACATTGTTGTCTCTTTTTCCAATACCAACAATAGAAACAATTGCGCATGCGCGAACTAAACTAAACATATTTTTATCAAAATATTAATTAATTTGAAACGATTTCTATCTATTAAATGTAAGTGTTCTAATAACAATCACCACTACTAGGTTAAAATTATAAAATCGTGTACATTCGGTTCACGAACACCGAAAATTTGAATTAAGAAAACCGTTAGTAACGGTTTTGTTGTAAGGCCATTTCACAATACACGAGTCTTCGAGTATTTAAAAAAATTCAGTTTGAAAAAATCAGTTGTTTAATTGTCTCCCTGAAGAACGGACGGTTCCTTGGTGTTGTGGGTCGAAAAAAAATTTGGCAGAATCCTTCGCCCTTGTGTTTAGTGAATTTACTATCAATCAAATAACAAAACAGGTAATGTGCCTTTGGAAATTCTAATTTTTATCTAGTTTAAAGTAGAACGAGAAATTCCCGACGATTTTCCCTCTGGTTCTGTGGGTTATGTAATTTATAAGCAGCGCAAGGCACCAATCGAGCTGGCATTGAAGACTCAATTAGTAGGCTCTGCATCGAAAAGTGAATGAAAAGCATTTGTATTAAGGGATTTTGTGGTCCAAAGATGAAAATTGGGAGATTCCCCGCGCCGTGTGATTCAGGGCGGCCGCCTTATATATTACATAATGATTGTGCGGACGTCAAGTGACTTTACTATATAGAACTTTTTTCTTTCATTCAATTCTCGAGTGTGAAAAATAATTACGTAAATTGGCTTGGAGTAGAAAAGAGCTCAATTGACTCTGATTATAGTGATCACAGGTGGCGTATTTGGTTTTGTTTTTACGGAACTTGGAATTCTATTGACCGGGTCAGGTCAGCGCTTGCTTTATCGATTTTTCAAGATTCAAGCGATTCGATGGAAACTGCAAAAAACCGCAATCAATTAAATATTATATAAGCGAAAGAGAACAGATAGTTGAATTTGATGCGGTGTATTCGTTTAAAGTGGCTCCGATTCTATTAAATTCTACTAAATTTAACTCTAAATGATTTCAATGACCCACTTTTTTCTGCACTCGATTCTCCGCCGCCGCCGCTTGCTGAGATTATCATTTTTAATCAGCTGACAAAAGAGGATTACCAATTATTTAGCACCTGTGATGCGGTAATTACCGCTGCTGTATTAATACAAATCTGTTACATAAAGTTGAACTTGAACTAGAAAATCGCCCTTAAAAGCACGAAAATAGATCTCAAGAGTTACATAATCAGAGATGAGTGAATAAGAGTTTGTCTTATGTAATAAATCTGCTAAATTTCAAAATTAAAGCCAAGATAGCATTAATCATATGTGAAAGATTTATAACTTTTAAAAAGTTTATAAAAAAAAAAGTTGTAGTAGAAAAATTGTTTCGAAAATGTAGCACCCCACGTGTTGGCATTACTGGTTTTCGTTTTCGCAAATCGGGTATTCTCCCTCGCACTCACACGCTTCTTATCTTCCACTCCGCTCTTTTGTTCCGAAACCCAAACGTCAGCTTGGAAGAAACTGAAATCCACAGCCTTTTTGTCTGAATTCCACAGCCAATTTTTGACTCGCTCTAACTGAAACATAAACTGAAACATGAATTTAAATTTTTGAAATGGCTGTTGTTTAACGATTAAAAATTAAATAATTTTATTGTTATTTGCTAATTTTTCACAATTTTATAACAAAATAAATAATTTATTAGTAGAAATTTATTTATAGTTTTTACTTTCAGAAAGAATTAAATAGTCAATTTATTGAATTCATTCTTAATATCTCTGATTTTTTCTTTAGTTTTCTTCCATAAAGTAATTGAATTACTGATTCATTGACATTAATAGTATTTTTAAATACAACGATTTTTAAATTATATGTAGTTTAGGATACAAAATGGATTCTAAAATATATATAAATCATTCGTAGTTAAATGTTTGACAATCAATGTTAATAAGATGTAAATTATTCTCCACTACATCACATACAAACTCTTTAACAACATTTTTTTTTCATTATAATACTAATTGTTTCACATTTTAAATAGATGGTCGTAAAACTCTCTTTAAGTAGTGCAGACATTAATATATTTTTTTTATTAAATTTTTATTTGTCTTTATGATTGTTTTTTATTATCAAAAATACACTTTAATGTGTAATTCATAAAAGAACTCAATTTTTTTCCCGTATTATAAAGTTTGTAATTTTAAATATTTGAAATAAAGTTTAAAATTAAAATTATAGTATTTTTTATGAAAAAATTTGATAATGTATGTTCCATATTTCAACAACACTGAAACGCAAAGTGAAACATAAAAATGAGACAGAGACATGATTTCCCCTTTGGAAGGGGAAAAGGCTGTGGATTTCAGACTCTTCCCGTCAGCTTGACGTCAGTGTTGCCAACCGCCTCTCTCTCTCTTTTCGCCCATCGACATTTTGGGAAGGTCGTCACGTGTCCGTATTTTCGCTAAAACTCGAAAAAAAGTGTGTTCTACCGTTTAAAACCAGTGCCAGTGGACTAATCAGTGTGTTCTCTGTCCGCAGATCCAAAATGCCAGCCGGAATAGCTGATCCCGTTGCCTTCTTGAAGGATTTTGCCGCTGGAGGCATCTCCGCTGCCATCTCCAAGACCGCCGTCGCCCCCATCGAGCGTGTCAAGCTCCTGTTGCAGGTCCAACACATTTCCAAACAGATCACCGCCGACAAACAATACAAAGGTAAGGAAAATGGGCACTTCTTCCCCATGAGAATTCGGCCAAATTGTTGTTGTAGCACTTTCGTCATCACCTTTTTTTGCTACTTTTGCCAATTTAGAAAAAGCGAAATGACAAATACTTTATTTGCGAATTCTTAATGTGGGTTCTTAATTATCGCTTTTTAAAATTAATACAACCCGTAATGAATGAGTTACATAACTTTTTAGAGTAAAAATTGCTGATTTACTCAATTCTTAGAAAAGATAAAAGATGTATCGAATTTCCATTTCTTGAAAATGCTAAATAATTTATGCTTCCCACGACATCATAAATAAATTATTGAAATTACTGGATTCCCTCTTTTCAATTGATTTTTTACACCCACTAGTTATATAATTGTGACTTTTCGATCTTTAAAATTTAATATCTTTTGTTTTTTTTTTCATTTAAAACAAAATTTATATATGTTTATTGAGTTTAAAGGCATTTAATATTTTGCAAACTGTAAAACTGCTCATTTAACCTATATATTTGTTGCATCATTTACATTTTTGGATTCCTTTACTCTTTTTTTTACATGGCATTCTAAAGTGGTTGTAAAAGTAAACGATTGTACATTCTACTGATAACCGTTCCAATGGTCATCTAGTCAATGGTTTAAAAAAGTATTACGTTTAAAAGATTAGATGGAAAATAATTAAAATGATGAATTTTATTAATTTTTTAAAGTATTTTTATTAGTTTCACCAACTAACACATTAACGCACCAAATCAAGTTTAAAGACTTTTTAACTATAAATTTAAATACCACACAGTTTATAGGTGCATTATTTATAATAATTATTAGAAACACTCCAAGACTTTAATGATTTGCTTAAATTAACCGATTTTTTAAAATAAAGCTGTTAATTTCTATTGTACTTACCGTTTTTATGCATTTTTTTTTCTTTAACCCGGTTATTTCAATGATCAGTGATTTAATTAAGCGTTTTGCACTGTATTTGGCGGAAAGACTCAAATTTTTCTATAATGAACTTCCTTAAAACACAGAATTTCTAATAAATATCCCTCTTTGACAGGCATGGTTGATTGCTTCGTGCGAATTCCCCGTGAACAGGGAGTGCTCGCCTACTGGCGTGGCAACTTGGCCAACGTGATCCGTTACTTCCCCACCCAGGCGCTGAACTTTGCCTTCAAGGACAAGTACAAGCAGATCTTCTTGGGCGGCGTGGACAAGAACACACAGTTCGGCCGTTACTTCGTGGGCAACTTGGCGTCTGGTGGTCTTGCCGGAGCCACCTCCCTGTGCTTCGTCTACCCCCTGGACTTTGCCCGAACCCGTCTGGCCGCCGATATCGGAAAGGCCGGAGCCGAGCGTGAGTTCTCTGGCTTGGGCAACTGCCTGTCCAAGATCTTCAAGTCCGACGGCATTGGTGGACTCTACCGAGGATTCGGAGTGTCTGTCCAGGGCATCATCATCTACCGTGCCGCTTACTTCGGCTTCTACGACACAGCCCGAGGCATGTTGCCCGACCCCAAGAAGACCCCTCTGTACATCAACTGGGCCATCGCTCAGGTCGTGACCACCGTCGCCGGTATCGTCTCCTATCCCTTCGACACAGTGCGTCGTCGCATGATGATGCAGTCTGGCAGGAAGAAGACCGAGATCGTGTACAAGAACACCCTGCACTGCTGGTCGACGATCGCCAAGACCGAGGGCACAAACGCCTTCTTCAAGGGCGCCTTCTCCAACGTTCTCCGCGGTACTGGTGGCGCTTTCGTGTTGGTCCTCTACGACGAGATCAAGAACTTGCTGTAAATTAACTAATACACACACACAAATCGTCACTGTTGTTGTCGTTTTTGTCTGAAAAAAAGAGAAAAATTAAAGAAAAAAAAATCAATAAGGTAACTAAACAACAAATGCAATCCATCGCCAGCCATTATTGTCGTCAGGGCAGCCCTGCCCCCTTGTCCCACTGTCCAATTCCAACTAAACATCTCACTGGGTCGCTTTTTATTATTAAATATTTAATAGAAAAAAGAAGGAAGAAACAATGCACTTTCGAGAAACAATCCCAATTAATTCGAGCGCGACAAACCCCTCTCTCCCTACCCACTATTATATTTGTTCTCTCCAAAGCCAGCGATCCAGAGGGATGCAAACAGTGGGACAATGGCAACGCGGGCAGCAAATAAAATCAGTATAAACTACAGATGATCCCCCTGTAATAGTGAAATTAAACTGTAAGAATTAAAAAAAACGTTAAATTATTATAAAGATAATTACGCGAAGATATAAAACAAAGTAAACTTAACCAAGTGTTTTAATGACCAACCAACACAAAGAACTCAACTCACGCCAATAAAGGAACCGTTGAAAAGAGACGTTTTAGGAAAGATCAAGTGTTTTTCTATTGATGATTATTTCTTTTTCAGGAATTTATTTGAATTTTGGGAGTACTTTCTTGATGGATGGAAAAGGTCAGATGTTTTAGGTCGATAATGAGGTTATCTAATCGCAGTTTATCTCGTTCAAGGAAATGGGTCAATGCCTCGAGTCGAGACATTGGATTTATCTAAACGAAGTGTGATCTCTAGGATTATCACTTTGAATTAGTACTGCTCTAATTTTTCTATGAGGTGTGAAGTAATTTTTCAATTGAATTTATTTTAAAAATAGAGGATATTAGGTTACATTGATCGTAATCCGAGAAGGCTTGTAATGGATTTAAAATCGAGGTTCTAATCTACATGACCTTCTCAGACATGTTATCAGGAAACTATTCGAACATATGGATTTAATATCGATCGTGGACAAAGTTCGTATTTCTGTTGGAGAATACGCTCTCAGTTTCTTTCATCGAAGATATTTTTAAAAAAAAATTAAATTGTTAAAATGATCATTAACATGTCTTGGGGAAACTTGGACTATTTTCAAATTGAGTTAATTTAAAGTAAGAAAAAATATTACTCAAAGCTCTTTTTAATTAGGTTTTTTAAAAATCTGTTATTTAAATCATGAAGGAAAAACGTATTAAAATTTATTTAGAGAAAGAAGAAGAGATTAAAAAAAGATAAGATAGAATTGTTTAAGTTTTTTTATATAGGATTATTAGTATTAAGGGTATTTTAAATGATTCAAAAATATTTACTTAATTTCTTCCTTTTTCATATTAAAATATGACATTTTTAATTTTAAAATTACCTTTTCTTTATCCATGTTTGATATATAACAACAATCACTAAAAATTATAATCTTAGTAGCTTAGAAGGAAAATATAATGTACATATTTTGACATTAAAAGTAGACTGTGATTTACTAATCAATTTAAAATTGTTCCCATTAAATGGCCAAAAGTGAAGTTTTTCTTAAATGTTGATTTAAGTGTCTATTGTGATTTAAATGATCGGTATTATCAAGTGTATGTTATTGGAAAATTGAAACCGACCGTTCTATGCGCGCTTGACATGTACTTCCTATAATTGTATGTGTTTAGACCTTAATTACATACGCGAATTATATAAAATTTTGTTAAAGACTGGTTGGAAAAACATATAATTAAAAACTCATACCTTTTAAAACTCCACTCTTGTTTAATTGTCCATTTTTCCCACACGTTTGAATAACTAAAATTTAGAGTTTGAAGAATACAAATTTTACTAAAAAAAACAGCTTACTATACTCACTTCTAGAAATAATTTTTTATAATGATTTTTTTTCTTATAGTTTCACAAATTTTAGTTGTAATTCCAATACTTCGAAATCAAGAATTAGTACGAAAATTTGCTATATACTCTCAAGTCTTTTTCCCCATGTCTGGGGATCGTGATTCATCCTGCTCGTTAAATTATAATTTTCCATTTAGCTCGGTGCTATTAACTGACTACTAATACACTGAAAAACAAACAGTCACGTAAAGTCTAACACCCGTTGGATGAGGTTGAGACTACCCCTAGTTCCATCGTGAATGTCGTGGGAATAGTTTATTTTATTTGGCTCGGTCCTCAGCCTCTCGTAAAATGAGTTTCCCCGCTGAAGACATACATATGATGCCTTTAGTTCCTGTAGAATTGAAATGTTTGTCCGATGTTCGGTATATACAGCATATTTTAACATCATTATAAAAAATTCTATAATACAAGTTGTTGTAGCGGCCCGTCCCCATCTCAAATCATAAGAAAAAAGCCACCTCAACGGGCCTCGTCCATAGATGTAAGTTAGATGGGCTTCGCAGGACAATTAAATAGGTGATGGATGTCATGCGGACTACAGTCTGGATAAGTATCAGAGATTGGCTCATCCAGACTTGATATGTAGTGGCTCAATAGCACAGGTAATCAATGTTAGTTATACTTAAGTTTTATGTTAAAAGCATAAATCTTAAGGTTAAAATTAATTAAATATTTTCTACAACGAAATATACTTACAGGTCAGTTTTGCTGTCTGTCCCTTTAATTACCATTGTATGACTTTGGAGTAAAAGTAAATTGTTCCAATTAAATTCCGTGGTAATTAATTAATCTGAATGAATTAAACGGAATTTAAGTGGCCCAACGTACATTATTCAGCAAATTTCATCCAAATATACCATAGCACTCATTTAATTCCATATTATAAAATTATTATTTAACAAGAACCACTTTTATTTAAAAAAAAAACAAGGTGTTGTAATAAAATAAATTACCCTAGAAAGAAAGATGTTTAAAAAGCCCAACAAAAGAAAGTGGAATCAGTAAAATGAAAGAGAAATCGTCTGAACATTGTATAATAATGAATTGCATGGTTAAAAATTCGTGTTAAATTCAACATTTATTTATCAAACAACAAATGATTGGGTCGCTGTTGAGATGATCTTTTTAGCACACACGACTGGGTCTCTCTTTTTTACATATTCAAATCATCCTTAAAGTTAAAAATTAAATACATTAATTACAAGGTAGTTTTTGGAAAGTCGGGTATTGGTACAAGAGTGGTGGAGGAGGACGCAGTTTCATACCGTTGTCCGATTGGAGTCGCCCGCCAGCTTGTCCACGATCCGACTCACGCCCGGCATGTTGAGGAACGTGCCCAGGACGGGGACTCGGCGCAGGAAATTGATGGCGACTGGGAAAAATCCACTAAAGAGCAGCACAAAGCCGTAAATTTCAATAATCATTCCTATCAGGGGGTAGCCGATGAGGACCACAATGATGCCCCCGAAGAAGGCCACGGACGCTTTTGCTTTATGCTTCTGGAAGAAGAATCGAAACGTCCTTTCCAGGCCAATCACACACGCTAATCCACATAAGAACAATATCTGAAAGGGGATTTGCATTAAAAATAGGCATAAGAAGGCCTAGAGGACGTCTTACATTTCCTATAGCTAACAGTCCTTTGTCGAAGAGCATCAAAATGCCCAAAAAGAGAAATGCAACTCCGAATCCCGCCAATCCAACGCCGATTTCTGAAATAAAACCACGTTAAAGGACTCTCCAAACTACCAGGACTCATCCCTCTTACTCTGTGTATCTGTTATCTCAAACATGGTCAAGTTTTTACGTTCCCTTCCTCATTTATTACTTTTTTTATTTACAAAAATTAATTTATGACTCAAAAACTGACACGCATGATGACATTACTAAAGTCACTTTCAATTAATGGAAATTTAAAAATTCAATGTCAAAATTAACGATTTATTGTTTAAAAAAGTTGTTTAATTCAATAAAAACAGTATGGACCCATATCACCAATGAACGGGGAATTATATTCCAGTACATAGAATCAAATATCAATTATTTAATCTTGAAAGGGGTCCTTCTTAATGTATTTCTCGAGCATTTCCTCCGACTTTGGGTCAATTTGGCTTAATTCCGAGAATCCACCCTCGTCTACGAAGCAGATTTCATGGCCATCTGGATCAGCTAAGATAATAACTCGTACCGTAGCCTTTCCAGGAGTATCTAAAGTAATTAGAGGAGTCAAAATCGTTCCATTTATCCCCTGAATTTTCTCGTCAATTTTGGGCTGGTCGTCCCACGGAACAGCAAAAGCAATTCGTCCATAGGCTTTGGCTCGATTCAATGGCTCCTCCAGCTGAGTGAGTTTCAAAAAGAACTTGTCATCATAGGTTAAAGTGGCAGTTTTATCAGATTCGTTTTTGAGATTCATTTCCAAAACTCCACGCCAGTATTCAACTGATTTCTTCAAATCAGAACAGTTCAGTTCGACCTCTTGAACAGACTCTTTCGAATCAGAGTCCTCGGGAATGATGTAAACTTTGTAACCATCAGGGCTGGTTAATAGAAACTTGCCGTCCCCAGTGTCTTGATGGGGATAATCCTGTCCCTTGGCGCGCTCAATAATATCCTTCTGTTTGATGGTTATTCCTCCCAAATCATTTCCAAGATCGTAAGACTTAACGCCGTAATTATAAGTCAGTTCCAAAACAAAGTGGTCCGATTCTGCACCATATCCAATCATCGTCTTGCTCCAGCGGTTGTCAAATGGCCCATTGCACTAAAATAAAAATATTTCAATACGAATCTAATTAATTAATTTACTGTTAATTATATTAATTATATCATTAATCTGTGGTCAAAAATTAATTGTTTAAAATTATCTAAAATATTCTTTGAAATTCCATATCGTAAGGATGTCTTTTTGATTTCAGTTTCATAATGTGCCATTTTTAACACTTGTTCCTAAAAGTGGCAAATATCCATTAATTAATGTTAAAACATTACATATTTACCATGGTATAGTCTCTTATTCCAAATTTATAGAAATATTTTTTGTAAACTCATAACGAATACTTTTATTTTACTATTTTAAGTTTCATAGTTTTTTACATTTTTTAATTAAGAAACGTTAAAAATCTATGTTCAATTCTCATTTAATTAATATTTCCCACGACATTCCAGTAAAAAACTTGGGGTAGTGTCAACCTCAACCAACGGGTGTTAGACTTTTCATGACTATTTTATTTTCAGTGTATTATAGGTCAATTAATAGCACCTAGACCGGATGAAAAAGGATCCAGTCAATCCTACCTGCCCAGGGATCGAACCCACGGCCACCGAGGACGCAGACAATTCTCATTTAAAAAGGTTAATTTTACACCTTGTAGCATAAATAAATATTAGTTTCAAATTTAAAACACAGAATAGGATAGTTTTTAGTATTGTATGAAAAAAAGTTACATGCAGGGAAAAGAATACGGGCTTTTGCTTAAAATAGGGGGCCCACTAATTATTGAACTTTGTTTGCTCTACGCTTTATAAGCTCTTTCTTGAAAGAGCGGTACCCACCACCGTTGTGGGTGTGCTTTGTCGTCCGGCATTTGATGTCATGGCAGAAATGTAGGTTTTACTCGTATTTCAGAGTTGTAATTTATTAATTACCTTAAATAACTTTGGTTCTTGTCGGCATGATTTTATTTTATTGAGGTTTTAGGGAGCTAATCCTCCCAATCCAATATCGCATTTATAAGTTTGTTATTAAAATTTCTAACATAATAGACAATCATTGTCTAAATGAAAGAGAACATATCTCAAGATAATTTTTGCATTTCATTAATATCTCAATATTGAAAAATCAGGTATTAATTATGTCTCGAGAGCCTTCTATTAGATCATTTGTTTTTTTACAATTTTTATTTTATATTTTAAAGTTAATTTACTTCAGGATATAATAGGGCATATAATATTATTAGTTCATATAAACACATTATAGTAATAAGATTATATTAGAAAATTATACTGTTAAATTGTAATAATAGCATTGAATTTTTTATGTAACAATTAGGTACTTTAAAAGTTATTTATTAACTAAGAACTTACTAACTTTGAAATAATATTATTTTCTAAGGTTTTCTAGATATATTCATTGCATATTCTATAATATATCTAACATAAGTATAAAAAAATGTAGGCGATCGATAATAAGAATATTTATAATTTCCCAATCAAAAGAATACCTTACAAATGTTAAAATTATAATAAGTAAAATATGATTTACAGTACCTGAGCCTCACAGCCTTCAGTAAATTCTTCGTGTCTCAAAACCTGGAAAATTCCGAATTGCAATAAAATTTATTTGATGATAAGTCCAATTTTAAATTACCTTCATCCCAAGAATGTTTCTGAAGAAGTTAATGTTCTTTTCGCGATTGCCAATCTTAAGCACATAATGCAGAGGCCGTACTTTGTTCATTTTGCCAATTAAATACCTTTTTGAAGATTAAAAGAATGAAAAGTTGAGAATGTTTATCTAGGCTTTTTGAAGTATAAAAAAAAACAAATTCGTTGAGTCAGCTGATAAAAATGACAATCAAGTGACATTTCGCGCACATGGAGAATTGTTTTGATTTTTAAAGAGCGGCATTTAAAATGTTGCTACTTAGGCGAATTAGAGGAATTTCCTCAAGGAATATTGTCTCTTCAGTGTTGGAATCATGTACAGTAAAAGATCAAAGTCGTTTAATCAGTACAAGTGGCTGTTTAACAGCAAAACTATTTCGGGACAGTGAAAACAGTCATGCCCACAGCATTCTGGAGAACTTGGGGACTTACCAGGTGATCAAGTACCCTGACTACAACCTCCCATCGATTAAAGAAAGTCAATTCACTAGTTATTGTGAAAAAAACTGGGATAACTTGGAAACAAAAGAGATATTAGACGCCTTGGAGTCTTTGGCTGAAATCTCCAAGAAATTGGACTTGGCAATTTCAGATGAACGGTTTGATGGACTCGTTAAGGTCATAGTGAAAAAGTGTAGTACTTACACAGATGAAGAAATCATGAGAACGCTCCGAATTTTGACCATTTTCCCTCCGACAGAAGAAGTTGGATCGAGGAATTTTCTACAGTTATGGAAGACACTGGATGAAGTCTGTGTGAACAGACTTGAAACGTGGGACATAGAAAAGCAGCTCCTAGTTTGTGACCACTGGTATAAGTTAAATATGGCGAAAATAAGTAATTTTCCTTTCCAAAGTACGAAAAAGAATGGAAGAAAATTGAGGCGATTATCTCCCAATCAGTTGGTCCAAACCATGTTCTATGTCAACATGCAGCGGAAGCCAGTAATAGAGATGTACGATTTCGAATTAGCCCTTACCAATGTCATAGATAAGTTAAATATTGATGAAGTTGCAATCATGGCGATGGGCTTCTTTAAAACACAGACAAAACTAAAAGATCCAGATTTAGTGGACAAAATTCTAAAGATGGTGATGAAAGAGACCCAAACGATATCCGACATTAGCCTAGTAGCGATTATGAAAATAGTTCGGTACAGTGCGAGACGGAGACATGCAGAATTAATAAACCAATTATCACAGAAATTACGTCCAGAAATTCAAAGATTAAACTTATTAGGATGTCTCCATTTGGCTTTAATAGGAACCAGCTTTCAATGCTACGACAAAGAGACAATAGAAGAGGTTATAAATCGATTTGCGAAGGATTATAAAACGGCACGGTTAAAAGATTTTGAAAGGATTGGCTTTGTAATGGGATTATACGACATTGAAATGGAGAATGGAAATAAAGATAAGCTTTGTGATTTGATCCTCCAGGAACTGCCCGAAAGGAAAGAAGAAATAGTTAGACACGTTCGTTGTCTTCCCTCCTTATTACATTATATGACAATTTGTGGAAAATATAATGAAGAGCTGATGAATACCGTTCTAGATCCTCAATATTACAAACATGCTTATGGCTCGAATTTACTATTAGGACGAGATCTCTTCTGCTTGGATTCATACACGAGAATAAACTTGAAAGACACATACAAAGGCATTCAATTAAATGAGAAAATTATAAAGAATTTTGCTAAAATGTTGTCTTGTTATGTTCCAGAAAAGGGACAAACTTATAAACTTTCAGCTGCTGATAGAAGCCTCTTAGAAGTCCATGATATTATTGGAGATATTGTTGGACATGACTGCACAATCATTGAACATCTCCTCCCGCATTATGAGAGGCCAGACATTCTAACTGTCTTCCAAAAGTCAACCCAAAAGCCAGTCAAAATATCTAGTCTCAATCTTCATGGTCATTATTCTGGAGTAATCATGAGTAAAGAGGAGCTCCTATCAAAAGTGGAAAACGCAGACGATTTTGAAGTTGTTACGTTTGTGTTTGGAGGTTCGAATTCATATGTTAAAGAGACAAACAAGAAAACAGGACTGTTAAGGATGAAGATTGATCAGTTGAAGCTGGTTGGACACATACCAATTGAAGTGAGTTCTTGTTAATATTTATTTTAAAAATTCTACATATTTAAAATTAAATACTGTACTGCTAATAAAAATATCTTAACATATAGTTAACAATTTTAAAATTAAATTTTGTACATCCTTATCGATATTAATCGCAATGCTTTTCATACCAATAAATCTTCTTTTATGCAATTTTGTTGCATAAAAATGACATTGTGGTACTAAAATTTGTTTTGCCAAAGACGTTTTTATAGTACATGTTATTTGAAGAATTCTTTAAAGCAGTGTTTTTTCTTTATTATTAAAGTTTGACCACCGCGAAAGAAATTCAACAAATTATATATAAGGACGGCAGTTTCGTTATGTATGGTTTAACTGTATTTGTGAATGATTTAACAACATAACGTATTATTTTACTTTAAATATAACGCTTTAATGAAAATGAACATATCGAATTTCTCTTTCAAACAAATAGTTTTGTTAGTGAAAACAACTATTTAAACTTAATAGTAAGGTGATATTTCCTATATGCAAGTAAGAGAAACATATAGTTTTCTCCATTTTCCCGTGGAATTATAAAAATAAACAAAAAATATGGGGGAAAATACTTTTTTTTTAATTATTGATTTAATTTATTTAAAAATGTATAAAATTTGTATGAAACACGATCGAAAAGTATTATTAAACACAAGCTCCTATTGTCTAATATTGACTTATATTATCAACCTAGTTATATAATTACCTATTATATTATTAGACAAGTATTGACTATTGCAATTTAAAAAAAATTGATTTTATTATATTTTTGTACATATTTTATAGACATAATAACGTATAAACATTATTTACAATAAATACAAACAACCAATCGAACGATTACAAATTTAAAACTAAGTTGATAAAGAATTTTATTCATTTAAGCATTATGCCTTATGCACACCGAACTTTATTG
>JXOV01000878.1:0-15151 GCA_001014945.1 Clogmia albipunctata | reverse complement strand
TAATTTAGTACAAATTATAAGCAAATTGAGTCTTAATTATTTTTTTCAAAAACAAATTACCAACTTAAACGAGTGCATAAAAACTGTTTTCTAGAGTATTTATATTAGTTTTTTGGTAAAAAAACATTTGAATTACTGATAATTGAAATCAATATTTATATATGCCAGTCAATCCAGTCTATGATCTATTAATAAAGTCAATAATCTCGTACTACATATATTAATAAAGAGATAATTTATTATCAGTATTTTTTATTGAAAAAAAACTTATTCTTTTTTTATAGAAATTAAATAAACTTATNTTTATTTCCGTGTTCAATTCCTTTAACAGCATTAACTGATCTNTTATATATGCCAGTCAATCCAGTCTATGATCTATTAATAAAGTCAATAATCTCGTACTACATATATTAATAAAGAGATAATTTATTATCAGTATTTTTTATTGAAAAAAAACTTATTCTTTTTTTATAGAAATTAAATAAACTTATTTATTTCCGTGTTCAATTACTTTAACAGCATTAACTGATCTATTGGAAAACTTATTTTAAATTTTGTAATAAAAGGATTTGGTGTTAACTGGGTTTTTTAAGAATAAGAAGATTATTATAAATTTTTAAAAAATTAACTAAATTTTTGGACAATTTTCAAGAGTCTGAATTTTTTTTATATTAAAAATTGGATACAAATCCAACAAAAAATTATTACATAACCCAATAAAATGGCAATCTGTTGTAAACGTATAAAAGTTAAAAGCGATATCTTATTCTTGGTTTGAGACAGGAAGGAGCCTCTCTTTTACAGTTCTCTGCATTTTACTTAGTCTCTCCAAATAAAATTTAGAGGATTCCGATTTCAATTTTGATGTTTTTTAATGGTTTTGTTTTGATCCGCATTTTTGGGCCTCAAATTTCTCACATTTTCTTTCGTTTCCACATTAAGTCATTTAAACAACATGAATCCGGATAAGTTCACTTTCTGTTTGTCGTGTCGTCGTCGTCGCCATAAAGCCTGTTGATAAGCCGTGGATTGTGATTTGTAGTTGTAATAATATTTGCAAACTTGGCAAAGGATGGCTCTCATTGGCCTTGAATTAATGCAGTCTGTAGGGGAAATTTATTGCGGATTTCAATGTCATGCCCGCAATTGTGCTCTCCTCTACTCTACACAATAATATTATCTTGGTCAGAGGAGTGGATGGATGGTGAAGAAGAAAAGAACACTCTCAAAACACCCCACCGGAAGATGGGAATATTACTAAAGAGAGCAGCAGCATATTCTAGTTTCTGGTGAGACCGGTTTTCTCTTGCATCGTGTTGTTTTGTTGATTTTTTGTTTTGGTCGATTTGTTTTCGGGGCTCACATATGGATTTTTAGTGGAACGTAAATTGCGTAGTAGGTTTCGGGTTTCCTCCACTTTTCCCCACCGCTGCTGCTGATGCCGATTTTGCCGGCCGGTGCTTGTGTTCTGGGCAGCAGCAGGGGCTATCAGCAAGAAGAAGAATTTGGCGGAGGAACCAGTTTCAACTCGATACAATTTTGATTAATCACTTTATTGGAAGCTATATAATGGCCAAATAACTGGGTGGATTTGTTGAGGAACAGGATTCCATTATTATGTAATGCTTATTTCGGTGTTATGTAATTAAAACAAGTTCTTTTACGTACTATTTTTAGATACGTGACTTGAATTTATTGAAATATTAATAAGATATGCAAATTAAAACGTTTTGAATAAATTATTTTGTTAGTATTTAAACGTTTTTATTTAATTAATACTAAGTTGTATCACCTAGTTTGACAATCCTTTTACACGTGATTGTGGAATGGAAATCAGATCATCTGCTGCTTTATCAAATCAAATCATTCTAATACTCACAACAAATAATGTTATCATGCAAATACATATTGGATTATCGTATCAAATTCATTACCTGGTTGTTATCAGTGGTATTTATTCTATTCTCGTGATCAAATTGTCCAGGGAAATAAACAAATTGGATTACTTACGTAATATTGAAATGCAGGATGTTCTATGAATTAGACTTGTACATCTTTAAAGTTAGTTCTTTTTGGAAATTCTATAGTATCATATAAATAGACTTATCTTCCAACTTTATCTTACTAATTTGTCTTAATTATATTTATAAATTCAATTAATTTTATAATTCTATAGTATAATACTTTAATTATTGAAATTATCTTGTGGAGTTTGTTTTTGTTGGTGAGGTCTTGGCAGNATTCTATAGTATCATATAAATAGACTTATCTTCCAACTTTATCTTACTAATTTGTCTTAATTATATTTATAAATTCAATTAATTTTATAATTCTATAGTATAATACTTTAATTATTGAAATTATCTTATGGAGTTTGTTTTTGTTGGTGAGGTGTTGGCAGCCTAAGGTCTATTGTACCTCCTGGTGATTTGGTCTGATCAAACTTCGGTCTATATTATATCTTCAAGTCCGATTGCTTTTAAATGTGTATTAGGCTTGGTATTTCAATAGTCGCTATTTGTTCTTGATTGAAAGATGGTATTACTGGGCCATGAGTATATGCTCCGAGGTTTTGGTATTTTGATTACCATATCTGCATATTCCGTCTTTGTGGAGTCCTAACTTATGTCCTGTGAGTAATCGAGTGCAGGTTTTGTTTACTTAAATTGCGACAAAACGTTTGTCTAATATGGATTTTCAGATAAAGTTTTGATTGTCTGAGTTTTGGTAAATTATTCCAGTATTTGTTGGTTTCCTCTGTCACTTTGTTTTTAAGAAGAATTAAGGAATGGTTGACTTATTCCCATTCCTGGTTCTGATCGCTCAAAAAGAATTATTGCGCCATGTTTGTTGGGACACTGTTCTGTCCAGGTACTCATTGGTGATTTTATTGTCTAATCCAGGGGTTCAGCCCGCAGTGCCCTTACATACAGTTCACGGTGTTCCTACATACAATCCACGGCCCCAGGGCGCCGCGGCTCACAGTTTGCAAACCCCTGGTCTAATCCTGTTAAGTATTTCAAAACAATTCAGAACGCACTTATGGTTAACTGTATAACCTTTAAGGACCCTGACGGCTACTTGGCTGTCGGTCAAGATTATTTATGATTACAATTCAATATTGTGAATCCTGATTTAATTCTATTTTTAATTTTTTTCTCTATGCTTTCATTTTTAAGTCCTTATTTTGGGGTTTTACATACTGTTGTGGTAATATTTACCTGCCAATTTTTCGGATTAAATTTTTAAATGTTATATTGTTCTTAATATAAAATGCTGATTCATTAAAACGGCACATTATAGACTTTTATAGCTTTATTCAATGTTTATTATTTGAGATTTCTTCATTACGAACTGATGAAGGTTAGGTATTTTTGCTTGATAATTTTCTTAAAACTTTATTCGTTATTGTGTCCGTTAAGAACTCTTGAATACTCTTGTATACTCTTCAATATTTTGTGGACAACTCAACAAATAAGGATCTCTCTACTCTTTAAAATAACAAGATTTGTGGTATAAATTATAAGTATTAGGTGTTGTATAAATTTAATGGATTTTGTCTATAATTATTACTAATTGAATTATAAATCAATAGAATATAGTAATTTTCAATTAGCATATTATTTTGTTGGAAAGTTGTTTGTTTTAAACATTAATACCAATTAGTATGTTAAGTTAATGGTCGGGATATTTGTATAATTATTTAATTATTTTCCTAGCTTAACAATTTCGACAAAAACAAGAAATTGCAGTAATTTGGTGTTTATGGTCTTGACCAACATATGGAGGTCCTTATCTAACTCGGAGCGCGGGTTCATTCAACGAGAGAGACACTTAATAAAATTATAATTCATGGTCAGTTGTGTTGGCGTTTGGAGTTTGTTGTTGATTATTCCCAATTGAATAATCGAAATGCTATGGAATTGTTGTTTTGAATTCCGCTAGATCAGCGGCAACAGCACACAAAACACAATTTCAGTGTTGATTTGCGCACCGCTAGTGGGCTAGTGGAGAAAAGAGAGATCGACGGCCGATGGAAAAATACATGGTGTAAGGGTAGGGTTCAATGAATGGCCTCCTCACGGTTTGTTTACTATGAAACACGATGACGTCGCCCAAAAAAAAAGATGGGACCACGTTCCAAGCACGTGGATGCAACCTGGCTGGTCAGCAAGTTTTCAAACAAATAGAAGCATAATAAATAAAAGTGGGCGACAGAAATGATACGGTTTTTGTCACGTAATGGTTTTGTGGCTATTTTTAGATTTTCGAGTATTTGGAAGCAACAGGCTTACTATTATTCTTTAAAGTACTTATTAAGTATTAATACTTCAAATGCTTCTTCCCAACTTTCAGTACTTTTGTAGTGTTCTTTAATTTTAAATTTAGATATTCTGCCTTTTGCAAATATTATTTTAGTTTGTCATGTCCTATAAATACTCAGATTATTAGTAAAAATTATGAATTTTCCCGTAGCAACTGCTCGTGTATTGTATTTTTGCACAAGCCAATAGTTATTTGTGTGTAAAATCAGCTGTTTGTAGGAAATGAACGTGAAATACGGAACGCAAGGCGAGTTTTTCANTGCCTTTTGCAAATATTATTTTAGTTTGTCATGTCCTATAAATACTCAGATTATTAGTAAAAATTATGAATTTTCCCGTAGCAACTGCTCGTGTATTGTATTTTTGCACAAGCCAATAGTTATTTGTGTGTAAAATCAGCTGTTTGTAGGAAATGAACGTGAAATACGGGACGCAAAGGCGAGTTTTTCATCGCTCAGAATCAAAAACTGATTTTACACCCCATTGGGACATATTTCTTCAATTTACTTAAAAATATAGAAAACTAATTTTAAAATATTTGCAGTTATCGGTTATAACACTCGCATAAAATCTATAGCATAGGGAACAAAATGNATCGCTCAGAATCAAAAACTGATTTTACACCCGATTGGGGCATTTTTTTCAATTAATTTAAAAAAACAGAAAACCAATTTTATTTTAAGTATTTGCAATTATCGGTTATAACACTCGCATGAAATCTGTAGTTTTGGGAACAAAATTACTCCTGAATTTTGGCATTGAGACGTTCGTTGATTGTGACTTTCTTTTTTCTCTAGCGACGCAAAAAAAAATCAAATTAATGTTGAAAAATTTACTTTTAGATAGTGTGGATTTTTTTTTCCTTTCAATTCCTGTAAGGAACATGGGGGGTCGCAACCTCAACCAACGGGTTTTGCGACATTTCGGTGACTATTTGTTTTCAGTGTATTATTAGTCAATTAATAGCAGATAGTGTGGATAGAGTGGAAAAACGTTTTACTTATCTAGAAAAAGATTTTAAAAGTTACTGATTTCTTTACTGAATTCCTTCCACTGTGATTAGTCATAACTGTTTTCGAAAAATTGACGTATTACTATGAAATAAAATATAATAGAGATAAGATGGATTATGAATACTTTCTTATCGTCTGTCTTTTAAATAAATTTAAATATTTTTAATAAAAATTGCAAATTGTTATTTTACAGATGTTTAAGTCTTAAAGTTTACGCAATTATACGGTCTTTTTGTTCTAAATGATATTTATTAGTAAGTTTTGTTTCTAAAAATTATTAAATATTAGGAATACTTTCTTATCAATAATAATCGCTCACCACGTCCACGGGGATGGATTTCTTTGTGGAATTTACTGGAATTCTATTTCATGTGCAAACATGAATCCAATACCACTAATACACTAATCAATGTTTTTAAATTAAAATTTTGTAAACAATAACATTTAAAGACATTCACATCAAAAATATCGAAAAAGGAAGGGGATCTTTTTTGTAAGGCCCGACTATCGTCTTGGAAAAGTTAGATGAATTTTACACAGGAAAAGAAGTCGGGACGGCGAGAATCAATTGTCTTTCAAAATAAATTTTAATAGATGTTAATTAAATTGTACAAGTATAATCAACCATCTGTGTTTATAATACATACTCTTCTTTTATTTCTTGTTCAATTAAATCATAGGACGATTGTTATTTAAATAGACCAGAAAAACTTTTGCAACGTAGGAATATGAGTTTCTTAGTGAACAACTAAAATATCCAGAAAAGTTAATTTATAACCTAATATTTTATTCATATTTATTTAACATAATAATATTGATATAATGAAATGAATTTTAGCTCCTAAATATTCACTAGTAAAATAAAATACCGACAGCTAATTTTGGGATTTCTATCAGGTGTTTTGATGAACTAAATAAAATTGATTGAAAAAAGAGAATAAATCATACCAAATGAATTTAAAGTTTGTTTATATGGAGAATTTACAGTTTTTATTACAATTATAATGACCTTTTCCAGAGTATCGACTGGACTGCCAAATGAGAGCAGTTTGGGACGGGTACGCTTTGGATCGGCGTCGATCCATCGAGGATCAGCGGCTAAGCGGTCCATGCTGCTGAGCGGAGGCAGCAGTGGCCATTTGTCGACGAGTGACGACGCCAAATTTAAATACGACGTCTACAACAGCAGCTCGGAGAGCCTGTCATTGCGTAAGATAACAGTCTAAATATGGCATTTGATAACGGAATTAATTGTGTTGAACGGTTTTTCTTTCTTGCAATGGTAGATCGTGGAAAAAATGTCCAGATTACGGACCCGAAAGAGGTGCGCGTTTTATCGGCGGCGGAGAGTAAAAATCGCAACTTTAAAGACGATCGCATCGTATTGACATCGAAAAGGATTCCGTTCATGCTCTATTCGATATTGCCTTATCACAAGGGCAAAGACTCGAGGAGGGAGGCTGGCCGGAGGAGGAACACGTCTACGAATAGGCCTTTGTCTTCGATTAATGACGTGCCGTTTGACCCGTTCGATTTGATGGGCGTTCAAAAGGCGGAACTGGGACAAGAGATTTCCTATGGTTATCTCCTGGTGCCGTCGAAGCCGTATTCAAAGGAGAGGAAACACACTGGAACGTGCTCCGTTATTCCGGAAACCAATCTGGAGATCACCAACTATCATGCCATGAAAAACCATGGCCTGGCGAGGTAAAATTTTATTAGAAAGCCACATCAAGGTTTAAATTTAAGAGGTCTGTTTCTCAATTTGAAATTGGATTAAATAAATTTAAAAACAGTCCGA
Source organism: Clogmia albipunctata (assembly GCA_001014945.1). Lineage (NCBI taxonomy): Eukaryota > Metazoa > Arthropoda > Insecta > Diptera > Psychodidae > Clogmia > Clogmia albipunctata. Next base: position 8,012 of record JXOV01000878.1, on the reverse strand, counting down.
TTATAGGCTATTTATTTAATTTGCTTTGTCCATTGGAGTAACAGACCTCTTATTTGTAGACCTTGCGCTAATCTTTAGTTTTGTCTCGCTCCACTGTCTGAAAACGCTCTCTTTTTTTGATAATAATAATCCTCATTAATCACAATTTCTCTGAATCATTTTCCTTCCAACTGCTTTTTATTTACTATATTTTCTACGTTTGTCCTTTGTCTATGACGCTTTTGTTTATTGTTAACAATGCACTTGATCAAATTTCGCGACCGATTAAAGATAGGAATCCAACAACCCGCAACTACAAAGAGACTGACAGATGATGAGAGAAGAACTGAACAAAATATAATTTTTCATGAAAATTTATTACATCATTTACAGGACGAAAGTAATCACAAGGAAAAAGGGTAAAAAATGGTAAATCCTCTTTCGCAATCTAAATGTATGTTGTACTACAATATTATAAACATTAATCATTTGGCACAGTCCTACATCACAGACTGTGCAACCCAGTATCTCGTGTTTTGGTTTGAATGGTTTTGGTTTGTTATTCATAAACTTATCATATGACACATTTGCTATTTTCATATCACTCGTTTCACTTATCTATGAATGCAAAGTTAACTTGAAGTATATTATTTATATCTGGAGTAACTTTGTCCTCTCAATGGATATGACAGATAGGGTTTACATGTGGTAGAATTATGTCGTAAAAATTGTAACGTAAATTATGACTGTTTGTGTGGATAATCTGTTGTTTATTTATTTATTATCGGTTTAACAATGAACTAATATTATTCAGTACTTTCAGTCAGTTAAAGAAAATAAAGAAATGAATAGTAATGTATTATGTAAATGGTAATCTATAAAAAGAATACAAAACAACATTAATAATTTTTTACAGTACAATTTAAAATCATCTATTTTTTCTCCAATTAATTGTATTCAAATTGTAGGTAGATAATTAAATTATATAAATCATATCGTTTTTTTAAATATCTAATATAAATTATTTTAAAAACAATGAATTATACTTTTTCTTCACAAATTAATTAGGCTTGTTCAAAAAGTATTGAAGTATTGAATTTTCAACTTTTGCGGACTTAGTTTTTTCAAATAAATATTTCGACATTGAAAGCAAAGTCCAATGGTCCGAAGAGTAGTACCCTGGAGATTCTAGACCAAATAATAGCCAATCACAGAACGCAAGAACTCATTATTTCCTTTTTATCTGTCAAAATTAAACTAAACACGCAATGTGATTTAAACTTGGAAAGATGGGTGATGCGGATGTCGAATTTGTCACAGATGCAGATTTTTCATGACTCATGGGGATGANAGACCAAATAATAGCCAATCACAGAACGCAAGAACTCATTATTTCCTTTTTATCTGTCAAAATTAAACTAAACACGCAATGTGATTTAAACTTGGAAAGATGGGTGATGCGGATGTCGAATTTGTCACAGATGCAGATTCATGACTCATGCGGATGGNATGGGGATGACTGAATTTATTTTATAATTACGTAAAAAGCCTTTAAGTTATTTATTAAATAAAAATTGGTCCGATCTGATTAACAAGCCCTTCAGTACCAATGAATCAACATAACAATAGAAATTCTCAATCAAAATTTGAAAATTCTCGAGACTTTTTAAACAAACCCCGTTTATTTCTATTATTATTTCAAATTAAAAATTATGTTAAATAACACAAAAATTAAAATTTAAAGCATCTAGTTTTAATCATTGGTTGAGATTTCCCATGTTCCTTAAAGGAATTGAAAGGGAAATTATTTACTTTTAATGATTTAACCCTAAATTGTGGAAAGATAATGAAAACAATCTCTATGTGAATTTTTCAACTAAATTTATGATTATATAAAAAAATATGAGTAATTTATTGTGTTTCTAATATCGACATAGCATCATAAAATTTATGTATTTTTAGAGGAATTCAATAATGTTTAATAACATGATTCATTAAAAGGTCGTGCTTTTACAGCAACCCTAAATTCTTGCCCCACACTTGTCCTTGACTTGTTAGCGGAGGCCAGATTTCTCATTGAAAAGTAGCTGTAAATGTTGCATTTGATATATATCGTATTACCTAACAACAGTATACAATACCTTAATTCAGCGGTGTTTTGGTTTTTAATAATTAACTGCATTTCGGTGTGATTAAATGTGTTTGGGTGTGAAGAAAAACAATTAATTGTGATTCTAAGAATTTGTATTTCCTTTATTTAAAAATGTTTTTCGTTTTCTGTTTTTGTGTCGTAAAGGTGTGTTACTTATGAGACTCACAACGGTGCCTCCAGGACTCTGTCGAATGGTGGAGCGATGGACGGGAAGGTGGCGGACGGAAATCAGCAGTCGCAGTTTGATGACAACGGGATCGACAGGAACACGGGCCTCTTTCAATATTCGGCCAATTTATTAGACGACCCGGAGCTGATTGCCGGAAAGCACCGCACTCTGTTGACCTTCTCCAGCTATATGACATCGGTGATAGATTACGTGCGTCCCTCGGACTTGAAAAAGGAGCTGAACGACAAATTCCGCGAGAAGTTCCCCCACATTCAATTAACGCTCAGCAAATTGAGGTCAATCAAAAGGGAAATGAGGCGGATCACTAAGCTGGACAGCAGAATCGATCTGCTGACGGTCTCGCAGGCGTATGTCTATTTCGAGAAGCTCATCCTGGCTAACATGATCAACAAGAGCAATAGGAAGCTCTGTGCAGCAGCTTGTATGCTCCTCAGCGCCAAAATGAACGACATTAAAGGAGAGGTTCTCAAGAGCTTGATTGAGGTAAATTTCTTTTTTTATTCAATTTAATTTTTTTTATTTTAGTCAGAAATATATTACAAAAAATACCAATAAAAGAGCCCCCGCCATAAAAAAGAAACGGCAATTTGGCTGAAATTATATTTTTACGGCACAAATACTATTACACAAATCAATAGTTTTAAATTAAAATTTTGTTTAAACCCAAACTTAAAGGTTCACGAAAAATCTGATAACTGCCATTATTTTATTAAGGACACAATAACACATCTTTAGCATCCTGTTTCAATCGTATTTTAAGGATTAAATTACTATTTGAAAATTAAATGCTCTTTTAAGACGACATTTTCAAATGTGTACAAATTGTCAATTCTGTGAATGAAAAACGTTGGTTACTGTTGTATACTTTACCTAAGAATTATATCTTATATTAATATCCCGTTCTCGTCGGCAATTTTCCGCTGTAAGGGTTAACTATATAAACGAAACGCACTCTATGACAGCTAAAACAACACTGATTTATTTACAATAATAATATGTAGGTGAACTCGTCACAATAATATTTACAATAATAAATGAATAATAACATTTCACAAACAATAGATTCGGACGGCTACAACAGTTACTACGATTGATTTTAAATTGAACTATGAAATTTCCAGCCACAAACACATTTAAAAATAATGTCAGAAAAAATAAAACGGTGTTTCAACTGATTTGTACGAAATCTATCCTCGTTTCTTCTTCATGGCAGGGGCTTAATGTAAAAATGTTATTGAGATCATTTGAACGATTGTTGTATTTTAAATGACTTCTTTCAATTAAATATATGTAAAATTAGTATTATATGGTAAAATTAAATATTTCTCAAAATCAATCAATTATTTAACGTATAAATGTTGATTATTAATCAAATAATTATACAAAATAAGTATAAACGATTTTTTACTTATTCATTTAGTCTGAATATTCGTTCATTTATTGAACATAATNATTATTAATTAAATAATTATACAAAATAAGTATAACGACTTTGTACTTAATCATTTAGTCGAATATTCGTTCATTTATTGAACATAGNATATATGTAAAATTAGTATTATATGGTAAAATTAAATATTTCTCAAAATCAATCAATTATTTAACGTATAAATGTTGATTATTAATCAAATAATTATACAAAATAAGTATAAACGATTTTTTACTTATTCATTTAGTCTGAATATTCGTTCATTTATTGAACATAATACCATTTTGTATATTAGAATATTTAAATATTAGATATATCTTAATTTTTTTATAAATCAATCTATATTGTAATGACTTTTATTAACAAAATATTTGTTCTACATTTCAGAAAACCGAAAGCGTCTTCCGTTTAAACCGAAAAGAGTTGGTGCAATCCGAATTTGCGGTGCTCGTGGCCCTCGAGTTCAGTTTGCACGTGCCGATTAATGAGATATTTCCGCATTACCAGAGACTGGTCTACGAATCATAATATTGGCCCAGGACTTCGGTCTTTGCTGTGTGTTATTAACAAAGTAGCAGTTGTAGAGAGCTTACTAATCAATAATAGCGATTAAGGGAAATGTTTGTGTATTTGCATCAGATGCGCGCGCGGACTTTATAGTGATTAAAAATCGGACATCGACAGTAATAATACTTATTATATTTTATTAAATACAATAATGGTTTTTGGACTAATATGAAGTTTTATATCGTAATAAATAAATAAATGGTTTAAATATGTATAAAAATATAAAAGGTTGTTTTCTTTTCATTTAATTATTATAATAGCAGAAGCTCCTTATTAGTGCAATGGCATTTCTAAAATTGTATTTATAAATATTGCAGGGTAATTATTTGTTGAACTAGTACTAAATCGTTTGTCAGACCAAAATTGGCTTTATGGATTTACGAGTATATCATATTTCGCCATATTAATTGACTTGGCTATAATAATTAATTTTTTTAAAATAATTCTATACAAAGACATATAATATCGATATTGAAAATGGCTTTTAAGGTTTTTTTTAAATTAAAATAATGAGATTATAGATTTGAGTTTTATTAACTTGATATAAGTAGAAAAGTATTACAATAATTTAATCAAAATATTAAATTCTTTATTAATAAAAGTAGTGTTTTTATATCTAAGATTACTTTAATTCTATGAATTAATCAGATTTTATGTTTTAATTATTTCAATCCATTATTTATAATGNCACCAAACAGGTCGAAAGTCAAATTATCTGGTAAAGAGTGGCATACAGTTGGATTTTCTAAGATTCTAAAATTATATAAATAACTATATTAAATAAAAGNATATAAGTAGAAAAGTATTACAATAATTTAATCAAAATATTAAATTCTTTATTAATAAAAGTAGTGTTTTTATATCTAAGATTACTTTAATTCTATGAATTAATCAGATTTTATGTTTTAATTATTTCAATCCATTATTTATAATGGTACCCAAGTATTAAAAGTTGTGAACTTTTTCAATCAATACATTATGAATATTCAATTCTAATATATTATTATGAGGTTATTCACTTACAACAAACAGGTCGGAAGTCAAACTATCTGGTAAAGAGTGGCATATAGTTGGATTTTCGTTCTAAGATTCTAAAATTATATCAATAACTATATGAAATATGAAAAAGTGGGTCTAAAATAGATAGTTTTAATTAAATTAGGTTCTGTATTATTTTTATTGTTTGTAATTTTAATTTTAAATATCATCAGGCCTGGATTTAGACTAGGGGCAGTTGGGTTAGTGCCCAGGGCGGCAAAATTTGGAATGTGAGAAAAAAAATTCTATACAATTTATAATTTTCTATTATAAATAAACATTTTACATTTCAAGAAATATAATTTATGCATTATGTATCAAATTAAAATTTTGAAATTTAAGAAAAAACTATCAAAATAGTTTTTTATATTGTTGTATGGCATAATATGTAATAAATTTTCTACAATTAATTACTTATTTTAATTCTTAAAAAATATTAAATTTCTTCACTGCCCCAGGACGCCATATTTCTAAATCCGACCCTGCATATCATATTCTACCTAATTCTAAGCATTCGGTAGTCTATGTGCTATTAACTGACTAATAATACTCTGAAAAACAAATAGTCAATGAAAAGTCTAAAAGCCGGTAGGTTAAGGTTAATACTCCTCATGTTGAATTGTAAGGGGAAGAAATATCAATTAAATTCCTGTTAATGGTATCAAATAAAATATAACACCCGAAATCATTTTATTGCAAAATATTTCGTAAATAAAATCATTAACTGCTGGTTCGCATGATGAATTTTTCCTACTGTCCGGTACATATATTATCTTTAAGAAAACTCTAATTTTCCGTGGTCATTGGAATTACTAATTACCAAATTATTATAATAGTTATATTTCTGAAAATTATTAATTATTATTTTTTAACCATTGCATAAACATCATCAATATGAAAATATATAGTAAATAAAAATAATACTTTATATATGTACATATATATTTTTTAAGAGATTTTTTGTTATTTTGGAACGAATCCNACTAATTACCAAATTATTATAATAGTTATATTTCTGAAAATTATTAATTATTATTTTTTAACCATTGCATAAACATCATCAATATGAAAATATATAGTAAATAAAATTAATACTTTATGTAAGTACATATATATTTTTTTAGAGATTTTTTGTTATTTTGGAACGAATCTCCTATATTTCCATATAAAATACGTTTCCTTACCCGCGGTTTCGGTATTAAAGATATTATTACGAATCAAAACTCCCGCTAATAAGGAGCTTTTACTGTTATTTATTTTTATTTTTTTATACTTATCAGTAAGCAAACACAAAGAAAAAATGATACATAAATGAGTGCATTATAAAAATATTGCGAAATTCGAGTTTGAAGTATATGGAGGTCTTGGAAGAGAAAGAAGACTCCTCTCTAGAACTTCAGTTTCAGCTCATCCGTCCATTGGATCGTATGATCCGAAGTGTTTCGAAATTGTGCGAAATAAATCAGTTACCAGAACGCGGTGGAACAAAATAGAAGTGACTGGTCAGAAAAATTATCAAAATTCCGAGAGAGCGAAAAATGAATCACCTTTTTCTCGCTAAACAAAGAAAATATTGATCCGCTTCACAGTATAAAGCCACCAATCTGGCGTCTTCAGACTCAGAAGACCTTTTGGACAGCGATGAGAATGAACTGGGCGATTGGTGGTCGATCTACGAGGAGGGGATCCGTGGAGAACAGGAGGAAGATCAACTGGTGCCCAACTTAAACCCACTGCCATTACCAGTTCCAGAAGAAGTCGATAGGAGTTTTTATGAGGGAGAACTTCCAGTTGATGGACTTTTAATAAACGAAGAGCCCGAAGAGGGCTTCTTCGAAGATGAAGATCCGACCAGAAATGAAGACGATCCGATTCCTAATTTGCCATTGACTGATTCCACAAACATTGAAATGGTCCCTGTTGCTCCAACTGAAGAACAACAGGAATTACCTGCAAATGATAATGTAATTAATAATGGTACTTTAATCGAGGAAGTCAACTTGGAAGAGGTTGAAAATGCAGAGCCCGAGGAGGGCTTCTTTGAAGATAACTCCGCAATTGATGACAATAATTTGAATGATAACTTGGAATGATCTGTAAACTTATATGAACAAATATACGATATTTTACTTAATTTCTGGTATTTCAATTTAATGAGCTGGGAAANGAAGTCAACTTGGAAGAGGTTGAAAATGCAGAGCCCGAGGAGGGCTTCTTTGAAGATAACTCCGCAATTGATGACAATAACATGAATGATAACTTGGAATGATCTGTAAATTTATATGAACAAAATATACAATGTTTTACTTAATTTCTGGTATTTAAATTTAATTTTAATGACCTGGGAGTNGATTAGAAATCCTAAGCTGGGACAATTGGAAGGTAACTGTGTAAGGGACAATGATCCTCGATCTGGGTTGTAGTGCCATCATCATGGTGAAAAAATCTTGAGAATTTAATATCACAAAAGGTTTTTCTATCAAATGGTGTCTCTAAATACTATGAACCTAATAATTAATAAATGAATATGCAAAATAATATCTGATTCTCTGAAAATTGACAAAAAATTTATAAATAATTAAAATTCGTTTTTAAAAAATTAATAAATAAATAACGCGTATTTTTTAAAATTTTGAAATACATATATTAATTTCGCA
>JXOV01000874.1:0-14471 GCA_001014945.1 Clogmia albipunctata | reverse complement strand
TGGTTGTGTGTTCAATCAACTATCGGAATCCTTGAAATCGCCTTTTTAACGTGGTCGCAGACGAAAGGGACTGTTATTTTTTAAGAATAAGAAAATCTCAGCATTTTCTTATTTTTAGTATTTTTAAATCGTCTCTCATATATCTCTTATTTTTAAACATGTCATAAACTTCCAAGAATCTGTTCTTAACCAACACAATATCGATTTCTATGTTTTTTATTCAATTCCGCTTGTCATCCAAGGTGGATGACATTGCCATTTGTAGTATTTTTATTCTGTCAAACCATTGGAATACTTTCACCTTTGTACAGCTTTTATGCATTCTTGTTAGATTTTATTTTAAGACATTCATGTATTAGATATAATTCTTTCGTTAAAATTATGTAAAGGGGCACTTTTATTTTGTTTTGTTTATTTAATTAAATATAAATTAATATATAATTTAATTAGATGTTTTTGATACTTTACAAAATATTTAATAAGTTAGATTCTAAAGGACAATATTAAGAAAAATTGCAAACATTGAATTAAAATTGGTGCCATTGAAATACTTCTTTATAACTCTAAATTGATATAAAGGACAGATCGATTTTAATCCCTTAAAACTGTCTTTTAAGTAATCATTAATAACCCTACTTGTTACTTCAATATTATTTTGTAATACAAAATACATAGATATTATAAAAATAGAGTTGTTAAGAGTAATCAGTTTAATTTGCACATTTACTGAGTAACCACAAACTACAAGCATTGACACCGTGTGACTGTGAATTTCAAATATTTGCTCACAACTTTCTATTACTCAAATCCAACGAACAATACTTGTAATTGTTAATAATTATGAAAGTATTTGGCCAATCAAAGCATTTTTGGCAACAAATTATGAAGGATTGCAAATATAACAGGTTAAGCGAAGTGTAATCAAGTTGAAGGTAGCTTAGATATTAAAAAGTTATCAATATTATATAAGTAACACATTTCATTTATTGTTTAAAATGTTTACAAACATATTTGACTCTATACAACATCCACTGATTTAAAAAGTTANAATTGGCCGTTTCAATCAAAGCATTTTTGGCAACAATGTTATGAAGGATTGCAAATATAACAGGTTATACGAAGTGTAATCAAGTTGAAGGTAGCTTAGATATTAAAAAGTTATCAATATTATATAAGTAACACATTTCATTTATTGTTTAAAATGTTTACAAACATATTTGACTCTATACAACATCCACTGATTTAAAANAATGAGCTTTTTTATTAACGGGGAAACGAGTGTGAAATACGAGCCGTTAGACCAGTTTTTCATCGTATCCGTGTTAAAAGACAGATTTTACACCCGAGGATATNCGTATCTGTGTTAAAAAACGGATTTTACACCCAAGGATATAATTTTTGTTGCACTTTCGGTCTCTATTTGAACGATTTTTTGGCTGTTTTTAGGGCCTAGATTTGAAATTAAATGTTTTTTTCTTCAAAATGACGCCGAAATTTTGACTTTGAAACAAATTTATTCAAAGATTTTTTATTTCTTCCGCCCTAGTGATAAACATTTAGAATTTTCACGTGCTTAAAAGTTNCGCCGAAATTTTGACTTTGAAACAAATTCATTCAAAGACGTATGACCTCTTTTGGCCTAGTGAAATAAAAATTTAGAATTTTCACGTGCTTAAAAGTGAAACTTTGCGAATCTCAAATGGATAACGAAAAGCTAATGTTTCGATAAAACAAATATGCCAATTATTTCGGGTCTTACAACAAGAATAAGATCCCTACCTTACACAGAATCAAGAGAATGAAGTAAACCTAATTTGACTATGAAATCAACGAATTAGATGGTATGCACAAGTACCAAAGACCGAACTCATTGGGAATCTAATTTAAATGTTTTAAAACTACCTCGTTGGACATGTCATGTAATAAAGGAACGCTTTGGACTGAAATACGGCTCAGTTAGCTCAACTGAGCTACTGAAGGTTTGCAAGAATCCCTTATATAGTATTCTAGTGTTAGTTATTGTTAGGACGATCTTCGAATAAAGGGATATGAAAATAGTTATTAGTTGGTTAACGAATATAATATAATTACATTTATTTTATAATGAGATGATCCCGCACTTTGACCTTAAGATCTATTGTACTCCCCCATATCTCTACTCTAAAGTGTGCCCATAAGTTTTAGTCCTTGTAGGCAGTCTAAAACTTGGTCTAACTTCAGGGTTCGGAGTTGTTTACATCTCTGCGGAATTATTGCATCGCAGTCTTGCAGAAGGTGAAGAGGGGTTTTCTTTCCATCCCTGCACAATTTGCATTTTCCTTCTTCTATGATTCCTAGTTGTCGCAAGTGCTTGCCAAGTTTACAGTGCTCTATCAAGAAACCTTTGACAATCCTAACTTTGTCTCTGTGGTGGAGCATGAGCTCCGAAGTTCTTTTAATAACTACATAAATTACACACCTTTATTTTATGATTTGGACGAACCCATTTGAAAAATGGCTTACTTTTAATTTCGCGCAATTCTCCATTTTTCTCTTATAATTGATATTTTGCTAAAGAACCACTATCATTTATAGAGGATTTCTTTTCTTCTCAAATACCAGATACATCAATTGATAAAACTTCATACCGACTTTTAAAACATAATGCTTTTAAAATTTAAAATTATGGTAAAAATAGAAATTGTGCTAGGTGGACTATTAATTTTCTCGTAGGTGTATATATCTCTCCGTGTCCTATGACTTAAAAACCGAATACTCTTTTACTCAATAATTTTTGTTATATTTAACCCTATATTTATAAGTAATTAAAACTAAATTATATAATTTATTGAAATTGAATAGTCTGGACAAATGAACTCCTCTTTTTTTAATAATGACTAGTCTGCGAAATTTGTTTTTGGAAGTAATTATTTTGGGGGGCTGCCAAATTTCTTTCATAAATGTTGATTCCATTTGCCAGAAAGCACTCAATTATTGTGTGTGTGTATAAATTGCAAATGAAAAAAGAACGAACGATAACACTCCACCCTTATCCATAAAAAGTAAACATTAAAAAATTCGCTATGGTTACTGGCAGCAACAACCCCCGTTTATTCAGTGACTCAAACTTACTTGGCTACAAACAACCACCACCACCACCGACCGGCCCGCGCCACTGACGGCATCAATTAAATATATCGAAATAATTATAGTAGAGTAGTCCTGTCGTGGTGGATTGCTGCTGTTCAAAGTTTCGTGATTTTTCAATAATTCCGTCGTGTCTTTGTTTCGATGGTAAAATATGGGGATGGGTTTTTGAAGTTTTTGGCTCGGAAAATTGATTATCGATTCACCCCGGGTCGAAACCGCGCTGCCGTTGATTGATCGATACTTTTAATGAGGAGTCGTCGAGGAGCAGTAGTCTCCTCGGTATTGCATTTATCGGTGAATTAATAATCGTGTGGCATTTATAATGGTAACAGTCTTTCTATTCTTTATTTTTTTCTTCTTTTTCTGTTGCTGTTTAATTGAATGGCATTATTTTTTATGAATTATATCGGGAAGGGACAGAGGCAAAAAATGGCATAGGGACTCTAATATAATAATGAAGAGAACATAAAACTAAAAACCGGAACGATGATATAGACTCAATAATTTCGGTTGTCTTCAGAGTTTAGAGTTGCTCTCTGTTTTGGCGAACAACAGCAGAATCTATTTTGGTCGCTCGCGCGGAAGGATGAAAACAAAAGTGTCGGTCGTTTGGTCGTCGTTTTTTTGTTGTTGAGAAGAGGTTTTGGGGATTTAACCAGCAGTACCGGGGAGCGGACGGAAATAAGGAACTATAACCACATAACACTGAAGCGATGAATCGGTTTCGGAAGAGAAGTGAGCAGAAAGGGAAAAGGATGTGACGACGAGACGCAATTTTCGCCAATTTACTTCTACTTGACCAGTGGAACGTGCGAAAATTGCAAAATTTCACGGTCAACATTTTACAGTTACGAGTTCATTCTTAAAAAACCATAGACACACACACACACGAATACGAGAAGCCACCCTCTTTTTTTTATATATATAAAAAATATAAAATAGGTACTTGGAAAAAGTGGATGTGGATATGAAGAGGAGAGAGAGAAGGCATCAAGAATCACTTTTGATGGACACATCATATCGTGCTCGACTTTTCCCACTTTCCTTCATAAATTCTTGGTGTAGAGAAGAAGGGGCAGGGGTGGTGCGAAAGAATGCAGTTTTATTACACATTATTATGGATGGGGGTGTTCCATTGCGCGCGTATACTATGTGTTTATGGATGGATCAAACTTGAGACAATTGACTGGAACAATACAAAAAGAGGAGATATAAGGAGAGATTTATAGTATAAAAGGAAAGAATCTCTCTCATTTTAGGGGATGATACAATAAGCGATTTTGTTGTGCGGTTTAGGATCAATCTATCCAGATATAATCGCGGGGATTTATCTAAACGGAGAACGTTTTGTGTTTTTTGGACATCAGATTTGCGTTTAATTGCACAGGACTTTATTAACCTTATCTGATTGACATGGAGAATGCTTTTCCGTAATCTGAGAGATTAATTAAGAATACACGCAAATTTTATGATTATTTTTCAATCGATTTTAATTGCACAAATAACGTTTATTGTAATTAAGTTTTTTGCAATTAATTCCCAATTTCCGTGATCATTGTCATTAATCATGTGCTTAGACTTGACCTTAAATAATCTTAAATATCTTATTTGTATTTAACAATATTTTAGTTGTTTTTAATTGATGAAAAATTAAAAATTAATTACATTATCACATTTTTATACAAATAATTTAACTAAGTTTCCTAAAATACTCATTGTAAATCGATAACTAAATGCGTAACCTTCGTTATCATCATTCCATGATCTGAAGACGACTAATGTTGTCAAATTAAATTGATTTTCGTGTCAAGTCAGCTGTGTACTTGAATCCAAAAATAGCGCTCTCGGAGCAAGGCAAATTGCGATTTTTACACGTGTCAAAGGCAAAATACGTCAAGTTCTATTTTTTATCGCAAAATTAATTTGCCATAATAATATTAATAAACAAATTTATCGACAGTTGACATCGTTTTACTTTATTTTAGTACCAGGGTGATTTACAGGAAGTTATTTTAAGGGTAATTGTCTGAAACTATCAAGAACTTTCTCGTAAAATTCTAATAACTCTCAAAGATAAAGATTATTTGTTGACTTGTTCAGATTTAATTATGATATTTAAATGCTCAATCACAGTGGTTTCTTATCTTATAATCCAGCCCCAGCGCGAAATAAAGTATATTTGCAATCTGATCTAATGACTCTATTCCCCTCTCTTGTCTTTACAGCTCAATCAAAATGACGGATTACCGGCAATATTATGCGCAAAGTGTGTAGCACGTCTAAAAATCGGTTATGAGTTCCAAAGGCAGACGCAAGAGTCGGACGCCTATCTACGGTCGTTCATCTGTAAGGTGAACAATGAGTTCCAAAATGGGGCGAAGGTGCGTTTGGCGCAACAGACCCAGTTAAATATAAGTAGTAATAGTAATAATAATGCTAGTAGTAATAGTAACAGTAATAGTAACAACAACAGCAGCAGCAGCATACATAGGAGTAGTAGTCGTAATAGCCATACTTACCATAGTCCACCGCATCAGTCGCAGCAGACCTATCACATTCAAACATCCTCATCACAGCCTTCTTCGAACCATCACTCAACAACAACGCAGGCTCAACAGCAGCAGCAGCAGCAACAGCTGTCGCAGCAGAACCAGCAACCACAGCAGAATCTCCAGAATCCTAGCCAGAGCCAAGCGGTGTTGAGCCTACAACAGCAACAGTCATCTCCTAGCCAACAACAACATAGTTTTAGCCATATAAGTCAGGGTAGGCTGACTACTACTATCCTCCAGCCAGCCACGTCGAGCGGTTTAAGCCACCACCATTTACAACAATCTCAGCTACATCACTCCCATTATTCGTCGTCATCGTCGCGGAGCTCCTCAGTGAAGCACAGCCCGAGCAGTGTCTATCTGCACGACAGCTCCAGTAGTCATCATAGTAACAGCGATGTCGATAACTGTGCCATGGAGGAGGAACTGCTCAGGGAGAACGGGTTCGAAGCGGTGGTCGGCATGGGGGAGCAGTATAAAGATGAAGTGACTAGTCTGAACGGAAGCTCTTTAATTGAGAAGAGCCCCTCACAAATCACCACCACCGAAACCATTAGCAATCATGAGCTGGACTTTGATGACGAAATGGGGGAGGAGGAGCAAGATTTTGAGGATTCAGCGGAAGATGATGACACCACAGATATGCTCGTTGAAGAGCTGATGCTGAACGATAACGCCAAACTGGACTTCCAGAACTTTCCTGATTGCGTGGCTGACACATTGAAGGACGCGGAAAAGGAGTGTGCAGCCACGTCATCCACATCGGTGGTCGGCGGTACCGCGTCCGTGGCCACGTCCCCAACTACTACCACCCCGATGATGGGCGCCACGACAACAACTCGGATGGGGGACCAGGAGATCAAGGTGATCTATATCAATAATGAGGGGAGGCGGGAGAGTAAACTGGACTCTGACCTGACGGCGACGTATCGGTCCAGTTTTCACTGTTTAAAATGTGATAAATACTTTAGTTCATCGACCAACCTGATGAGGCACTCCAAGTCTCACGACGGATCGCGGAACTTCAAGTGTGAACACTGTGGCAAGGGGTTCACGCAGAAGGGCTCCCTCAAGCAGCACTTGTACATACATACGGGTGAGCGGCCGTACAAGTGTGACATCTGCGGGAAGACCTTCACCCAGAGCAAGTCACTGAAGTTCCACATGCGGTGCCATACGGGAGAGAAGCCGTTCGAATGTGAAGTCTGCCAGATGAAGTTCTCGCAGAAAGATAGTCTGAAGCGGCACATCAATACATTCCACAATGTGAACGCCACTCCGGAGGAGTTCAAGTGTGACGTTTGCGGCAAGGTCCTGCACACCAAGTACTCGTTTACGGTCCACCTGAAGAAGCACTCGGCCAAAGAGCGTCACCAGTGCACGGTGTGTAGGAAAGTGCTCAACTCAAAGACCTCCCTGGAGAACCATAGGAAGATGCACGCGGAAGATGTGCCGCTCAAATGCAGACAGTGTAGGCGTGGCTTTATGACGAAGAGTAGTCTCCATCAGCACCAAAAGACGTACCACTCGCCGGAGAACCAGCAATCTCCGACAGAGGTCTCGAGCACGGGCATCGGGGCCTCTGAGCTGCAGTGCTACCGCTGCATGATCGGGTTCGACTCGAAGCGGAACCTGAAGCTACACCTGAAGAACTTCCACCAGGAAGAGGTGCCCGACCTGAATAGTTGCGACATTTGCAACATTTCGTTTGTGCTGCTTCAGGACCTGAAGCAGCACGAGAATCAGTTCCATGACGCAATTGAGGAGACTCAATGCGCCTACTGTGACAGTAAATTTACCTCGCAAAAATTGTTCCAAGAGCATGCTCTAGAGCATAAGTTCCCACCGATGGGGGACCGATACATCCACCACGGTTACGGACAAATCCAATTGTAGACTAAATTATTAACTATTATTATTATTATATTCTATATAAATCTATATATTGTATTATTGAACAGAGATAAATATGTATTAGAGAAAGTGAGAGAGAGAAAAAGAAAGAAAGTGAAATGAAAACAGATAATTTAAAACAGAAAATGAAAAACACTGATCCTATTCTGTAGTTATATATAAATTATATATAAATATATTTACTATACTGTAATGAACAACTCGACGACTCACAAGGATAAAGATAAAAATAACAAAAACCATAAAATCATAACATTTGTGTTTCATTTTTTAATTTCATTTTTTGGCATAACATGATCGAAAAATTTTCCACTTAATTATTAAAAAAAGAGTAATATTATACAATTAGATTGCAATTTTAAATTCTTAAACATGCAAAAAACAAAAACTGTTTTATAATGTGTCATTTTTTTAACTAGTAAATCTTTCCGCTACTTTTTTCACTAGTCCAAAAACGTTGTCAAAATTTAGATGCAATTTTTTTAAATTGNGTAAATCTTTCCGCTACTTTTTTCACTAGTCCTAAAAAGTTGTTGTCAAAATTTATACGTAATTTTTTTTTAAATTGACAGATGATCCGTCTATCCAATCGGAGATTATATTGAATGTTTTTTAAATCAATTCTTACTTTGTTTTGACAACTTTTGCAAAATCGTTTACTGATTCGTTAAAGACTATTTATTTTACAATGGTGTAGCACAAATTGTTATTAATTTCATTCATTTTCAGTATTTTTGAAATTGATTTTCATTAAAAAAAATTGTTGTTAACTTTTAGAGTAAAAGATCAATATCCTTTATTTTTTCCAGTTCTTAATTTAAAAAAAATAATAATTTTTTCAGGATGAAAATTTATATAAAATTTTGCACACAAGACCTCATTTTTCAGAAGAATATTTATATTGCGAAAAAATTATCAGGTGAGTTATTAATTCTTAAGGTAATCATTTGAAAAGAAAATTTGTAGTTTTAATGCTTTAATAGTACTTGTTTTCAAGATTTTATATTTTAACCGAATTCTATAAAACTTGTTCCAATGAAAAGAATTGAAAATATATATAAATAAAAAAGCAAATAATTATGTTTTATGCTAATTTTACAATCATCATCTAATCATAAAAACTTTGTTGTGTTTTAATTTTTTTATAGACACAATTATATTTTTTAATATTAAATGTTAGTTAAAAAAGATATATAGTTTAGTTTTCAGGATAATTTTCAGAACAATACTTATATTGCAAAAAAATTATCAGGTGAGTTATTAATTTTTAAGACAATCATTTGAAATAAACACTTCAATTTTATATGATTTCCTAGTATTTGTCATCAAGATTTCGAACTTTTACTAAATTCTGTAAAACTTTCTCCAATAAAAAGTATTTAAAATAATTTATTATTAAAAAGTCAAATAATTGTGTTTCATGCTACTTTTCAAACACAATCAGAGATATAAAACTTTGGTTTTTTTTAAATTTCCTAGAAAAAATATTAAATTTCAATTAAACGTTTACACCCATTACTTTCAGGATAAAAATCATATAAAATCTTGCAATTTTCTGGACAAGGCAAGGCCTCGTATTTTTCAAAAGAATATTTATGTTGCGGAAGTAAGTATTACCAGGTGAGTTATTTATTTTAATGACAGATTTTATTACCTTGACTTCACTCTGAAACTCCAAAAGTCATAATTTAAATTTCAATAACTAAAATGCATAAAACAAGATTAAGCACACTTGTGACTGGATGATATTTACGAGAGCATTAATTACTCCGCCCATTCTATCTCGTTATCGTCGTCATTATCATTCATGAAATCCGCCCGGAATCATGAATGAGTCGTCGCAGAAAGTCATCAGCAGCAGACGAAATTAATTTGTGCTGCTGCTGATGTTGGGGGGGTTGCTTTGCTGACGTCGTTTGGATATATGGGAGGTGCGATTTTGTATTGCAGCAGCTTAACAAAAAAGGCAAGCACCACCACTCGGGAGAGTCCAGAGAGCGAAAATTAACAACTACACAGGAGGATTGAAGTGCTGCTCTCATTAAAGCTTTGAGCTCTGTGTGTAATTTCATCGGCATTTCAACCCTTTCTTTCTTTCGCTACCGCCGCCGACGAATCATCGTAATGAATGAGATCCAATTAGTGGCATTTAGAGGGTGATTGTGTAACACAATGTTACACAAATTAACTGGTGTCGTGCACCCTTTATTGAGATGTCAAACTCGGTTTACTTCCGTTCCTGATTGTGGATCACGCCACTAATAAATCAGCAGCATTGCACAGCATTTTTGGCGCCCCGAGCACTCAGTTCAGGTTCTTGTTAGAATAGTATTGCAGAATTGTACTCTTTTGGTTTTGTTAATTAGAAGCATTCAATAAGGGTTTGTATTTATTAGGTAAGTATTTACACTTTATTTGCTCAATTAATTATGCCTGTTGTTGCCAATTAATTCTGTAGTGTACTAAATGGATTTTTAAGAATAATTGTATTAAAAAAATTTCATTTATTTATAAAATTTTATTGAAAAACCTATTCATTTAGGTAGCCAATGCACCCTCTATACCATAATAGTTATTTATACAACCAGGTCGATAAGATAAGGGGGTTGTTGTGTCTTAAAGAAATCCAGAGTATTTAATAACGCTTATCTACCGTGTTTTATACAAAATTGTATGAATTATTAAATAAATTAATATAAAAATCTTAAAAATTCTTTTATTTTTTATAGAAATATATGTGTCTTTGTTCCACACACTATACCTCGCTTTGTTGCTCAGTGCGTAATGCCGGAAAAAGATAGAGCATTCCTCAATTAAATATAAATTCAAATAAATCAAATAAACGATAACGGTTTTGCAATTTTGTTAAACTTTAATTTCATTGCACCGATCAATAAATTGAGTGAAACTTTTTGGGTAATCACTTTTGATTTCTTCGCCACAAATTCTTATATTTAGATAATAGTTTTCAATGTTGTTTATGTTTCTATTTCATAACAAAATGTTGATTTGAAACATAATTATTTAATATAAAAATCCCTAACTGTAATCTGAGAGTGTCGGTTAATGTTTGCCAATGATTGTTAAAATTTGTCAATATTTAACAGTAAAATCTCTAGTACCAAAGTAAATTTTCATAAAAATTGATGAATTTCGTTTACGGAGGCCGCGCATTAATAATAAAAAAAACACTAGTGCTTGAAAGAATTCTTTAAAGCACTTGTGCTATAATAACGACTTTGACAGAGCAAATTTGAATGTCATATTATCAATTTTAAGTAACAAAAATGCATAAACTTCTTTATAACCGCACTGTGTTTAGTTATACTTTATTCAATATCCGCCCACAATTCGTGTAACTTTGTAACAAAATAATAAATTATAATTTTTTACCTTAGTAGAAACTATATATTGGTACATTTTTCTTGCATCTACATTAAAGTAGGATGTGATTTATTAAACAATTAACATAGAACTTTTTCCCATTAAATGTCCAAAAATAAGTTTTTCTTAAATGTTGGTTCTGCTTGGTTTGAATGATGAGTGTTATTGCGGATATATCAATGATACTGTGCATGGTTCTCTTTATCCGTAAAATATCAAAAATTGGAAATCGAAAGTTCTATTATGTTGAGAGAAACTTTCCTTAATTGTACATATGTGTGTTTAGTTTAGACCTTAATTTAGTACCGGAATATCTTCTTATTCTTAACCTTATACGTATATTTTGTCAATAAATACCAAATATATAAGCAAGGTGTAAAAGTTTTGTGAAAAAAATGGTTGAAAAAACTCATAATTAAACATTTTTTTATAAAAACCAACGCTAATTAAACAAAGAGGCTATAATAAAGTGTGGTGGTAGTAGTAGTGAATACGTCATTGACGCCGCTGTCATCCATTGTTTTGGTTTTGAATAAAAGAAAATTAGTGATTATTTTGCCAAAAAAGACTTTTAAAATGACTAAACACTTGCAATAACTAAGACTTCAGTGTTTGGTTCTAATGTGCTAAATATCCATTACTTTACGTGAAAGTGCGGGAGCGGTTCGGGCAAAATCAAAACAAAGTATGACAGCGCCGTCAATGACGCCACAATTTCAACAGTGTAAAAATTCGTTTGACTTTGTTAGGGTTGATCGACTTTAATAAAAACTCATTTTATTCCTTTTCTAGAACTCTAATGGCCTATTTTTCCCAGCAGTTGTTCAAATATTTTTTTTTTAAATTGTCATTCTTTAATTACCCATTGTTATGTAATTTAAAATTTCAAAGTTCATGATATTAAAATATTTCAAACTTCAAATTTTTTTATTAAACCATAAATACATTGAAATCTTCCATTTTAAATAATTTTTTAAGAAATTGAGAATTATAACTAACAAACATTTAAATTTCCTAATTCATTTTTTAGTAATATGGTTACTAAAACAATAAAATTAACAAGTAGTTAAAATAAATTAAATATATAACCAAAATTCAGTATTGTTCTTATAAACTAATAAATTAATAATCATTTTGCACTAATCGTTTGTTTTTTGCGCTGGAAGGTGGAGATCTTAACTCATTTGAGATCCGTAAAGGATATCGACAACTCTGAAGACTTCCGCCCTCGTTGGGAGTACAAGTAAAAAAATCTTCCATATATTTTTATCATTATTAATCAACTATTCACGAATTTTGTCGAAATGAATAGTTCTTAAATTTAAGTAATTTAGCAACAATTTTATTTAAATCATTTGAAGGATCTTGGTTTTTTACATTAAAAAACAAGGAAATGTTTTAATGTAATTTAAATTACATTACTTTTATTTGGTTATGCATCCTTAACCGATTAAAGAAAATTCGTCAAAGAATAAACCACATACATGTACAATGATAAACGCTTTTTCTAATATTGTATTATATATAAGAAATTTATCTATATAATTTTACTGGTAACTTGTTGATAGGGACTTTGAGGTGAGAAAAATATTTTATTAATGAAATGGTGTCATAGAGAAAGGAAAATATATATTTGCAAAGCTGACAATGGAAAGGTTTTTGTAACATTCTTCATCAAATTTATTGTTCCACTGTTGGGTATTCTTAAGGAAATAAATATAAGGTATTTTGTAAGCTATTTCCTACCTAAAAATAAATTTGAAAGTAAAATAAAAAAGATAAAATTTTTATTTTGATTTATATTATAAAAATTGTATGAAATGAACTTTATATAATATTTTTATTTGTAAAAACACGAGCAAAAATAATGGTAGTTTTAAGTTTAAAAATGATTGTTATAAATAGAAATTTGAAATGACATTGAATTATCCTATAAAGAGAAGAAAAATAATTGCAAATTCATATTTAATCTTCCATGGAACAATGTAGTCTCTGTGCAAAATATTTTCCATTGAAATCAGTATTCATTATTTAAATAAAACATTCAATCTTTGTTTAATTTACTATTTTTGATGTTGGCAAAAATTTGCGACAATCCAATTCAGGCGTAAAATTTGCAAAACCCAAAATGGAAGTCAATGTAATTGATATGCCACACAATACTATGGGTAATGAACTTTCTTATTTATATACTCGTAATAAATCAAAATTCAATGTTAAGTAATTAGAAGTAGANTTACTATTTTTGATGTTGGCAAAAATTTGCGACAATCCAATTCAGGCGTAAAATTTGCAAAACCCAAAATGGAAATCAATGTAATTGATATGCCACACAATATTATGGGTAATGAACTTTTTTATTTATATACTCGTAATAAATTAAAATCCAATGTTAAGTAATTATATGTAGACATAATGATATCTCTTTCTTAGAATAGCCATCAAAACCTTGTCCAGTTCAATGCACTTTCGGGGACATTTTTACAAGAATGTGTTTGATAATTTAGCAAAAAATTGCTCATAACTTTACTAGTGAATGAAGTTACGTTATATGATTGCAAATAATAATAAACATTATTAAAATTTTCCCTTTCAATTCCTCTAAGGAACATGGGTAGTTTTAAACTCAATCAACGGACTTAGACTTTTCATGTCTATTGATTTCGGTGTATCATTAGTCAATTAATAGCACCTAGGCCAGTTGAAAAAGGACCCAGTCAATCCTACCCGCCCAGGGATCGAACCCATGGCCTCCGAAGAAGCAGCCGGATGCAGTAACACATCGGCTATGAGGTATTAGGTAGTTATAATTTTTGTTAAACGGAAACCTATTGAAATAAAGTTTTAAATAACACTNTGTCTATTGATTTCGGTGTATCATTAGTCAATTAATAGCACCTAGGCCAGTTGAAAAATGACCCAGTTAATCCTATCCGCCCTGGGATCGAACCCATGGCTTTNCTATGAGGTATTAGGTAGTTATAATTTTTGTTAAACGGAAACCTATTGAAATAAAGTTTTAAATAACACTATAGTATATTTCGAATTTACCATGTATTTTGACGAGTGCAGCGTTAAAATAGGTAAATGAGTGCCTTAATACGAATCGAATGCTATTTTGTGAAATTCTGAAACCACAACTATTTTTTTCAAATTGTGTGACCACAACTCACAACGACAATTTCATATTTAAATAATCAACTTGATATGACAATAATACGTAATTTCATTAAATTGTTGACAAGTAAGACACAGATTTTTTTCAAATTGTGCAGCAACCAATCACAACGAAATTCTGAACTGAAAATATTTCAATAATAATGTGTAGATATGGTATCAAAATAGTTAGTTGTGCTACATGGGTGTAAAGTCAGTTTTTTAACGAGTGAAACGAGTGTGAAACATTCGAGCCGAAGGCGAGTGTTTCCTCGTTTCCGAGTTACACCCGAGCAGACTTTACACAAAATAGTTAGTTGTGCTACATGGGTGTAA
>JXOV01000873.1:305-37292 GCA_001014945.1 Clogmia albipunctata | reverse complement strand
GCAAACTGATAAAAACAGCTTAAAAATAGGTATTTCTTACGTGGGTTTAACTTAAACTTAATTTATTTATTTGATTTTTCAAAGTCGTTCTTNATTCTTTTTTCTTTAGGTTTCTATTCGATGCCCTTTGCTGAAAGGTGTTAAATTAAATGCTCGTTCTAAGTGTGTTGGAAAGCAAACTGATAAAAACAGCTTAAAAATAGGTATATAAGTTCTGTAATAACCTATTTCACATGTGTATTGAATGCTATTTTGTATAATTCTGAAAAAATACCAATTTATCAATAATTAAAATTAAAAACTTTCACGGCGGTTTTTTTTCAAATTGTGGAACAAGTTAGATTAGACTGTGTAATCAATTTAGAGGGTGAACCACCATTGAAATAAATCTGAATTGATTGGAGAGATATAGAAATATTCCCATCTCACTCTAATAAACTTTATCGACTGTAATTTTAAATTTATATATTATAATAAATTCGTAGAGATTGAATGAATATTACAATAATATGTGATTTCATTAAATTGGTGATTAAGTTGCGTGAAAATTTTGAAATATTACCGCACTCCGTGCTGTAAAGTAAACCGTTACCAACTAATTTGCGTTAAAAACAGGCTACTTTTTTATATGGAATTAAACAAACATATCAATAAGCCTTATTGTTGTTGAAAAAATAACACAATTAATTTGAATCATTAATTATAAAAACTGGTCTATTCAGATCTGGTTACCGAGTAAAGTTTTATGAGTATGTATGAGTATGTAAAACGTTCGCAATGATTTTATTGTTGTTTTATGCGGAGGCGGATGTTAAAATTTGTGCGGATGCTCCACAGTTGCAACAACCCTAATGTTAATTATATACCTAGGTGGCAGATTCTATTACAAATTTATGAATTATTTAAATATCAATTCAAATTTAAATAGACAAAATTTTTATAACTTTAAAACAAATCTTAGAGAGAAGAATTTGCGAATTGGTTTGAAACACACATAATTCAAATCTTAATACGTGTATATGTCATTTATTTATTATTTTTTTGTTGATAAATTGATATTCTGCTAAGACCTCTTTTGTTCCCGATTAGTTTCGTGTTTCACAAATTGTGGTAATTTGCGGTGTTATATTTGATTTGAGGATGATGCCTGCAAGTTGACAAGTTGTGGTAGGGGATTTTCGCTATAAAATTAATTAGTCGAAATGGCATTTGGAATTCACAAGTCTTCTTCAAATTGACACTCACAATCCGATTATAATAATTAACTCTCAGGCCATAATTACAGTCAAATACAGAGAAACGTTCTGCAGAACAATTCGCAAATCTGCTCGGAATGCGAAAGGATTAATAAACTGCTTCTACTGCTGCTGTTGATGAGATATTACTACTGAAAGTCAACAATATAAGTGAAATACTTTAGTGCCGATCAAAACTTTGACTAACTATTTCGAAACGATTATATATTTCTCTATCAATAAACGGCGCCAAACCTCTTTTGTTCGCAATCGTAAACCATAAAATACAGCCAGCGTCAAGTTGGACAGACATCGGAATGGCAAATATTCTTTTCAAGGACAATAGAAAAAGATTTACTCTGATTGTGATTCAAATTACTGCGATAAAATAGTTTGAATGAGTTTTTAATAAAAGTGTTTGCTTTTATAGGTGAACACGAATATTGTCAGATTAGAGTTTTTTCAATCAATAATATGTTTAAAATATCAATTAAATATTTATATTCAGAAATAATCAATAGTCACCTTAGAAGATTTATTTTCATTGTAATGTTTTCATAAATTTAATAAAAGAATAACGATTTTCTAGAAAATATAAATTTTAGTTTTAAGCCGTATTCTTTTGCTAAACAATATTATTTTTTATTTGAAATAAGGTTAAAGTTAGACGAAGTACTGATATGAAATTTTTTTCATTATTTTTTTACAGAATTGATATTACTACGCAAGTATTCTGTTTAGGCCTTTTAAATTTCACTATTGCTTTAATGACATTTTTATTGTACTAGTGTTGTTTATAATTAATTTCTGCCCATTTTCATTAAACACTATTGAAATCATTTAATAAGTACATTGTTTTTTTTATAGACATAAATAAAACAACATCACCACGTCACCTGTAACACACACACTAAACTTTTGAATCTATTGATAAAACTCCTTTCCAAAAACCATTTGAGATTTCCGATCGATGTGATCGAGAAAATGTGCGTCTGAAAAGGTAACATCCAGTGAAAATTCTTTATAGTAAGTAATACTTATTGTAAAGATCTTTCTACGGCTTTCTCCCGGCTCTATTCGATCCATATTGTTTCTCTTCAGGCCCCTTCGTCTGGGAATGCGTCGAATAAGCATCTTTCATTTTTGCAAAGCGCAATGAGCGCTAATTTAATTGTTATTCTTCAGTCTGTTCTCAGCCGTAAATAAATTAACATCTAATTGTCCGTCGCGAGTTTAATTTACACGAACACACACAGAACTGACTAAATTGATTAAATCCTTTTTCAGAGACCATTTGAGATTTTCGATCGATGTGATCGAGAAAAACTGAAAAACAAAAATGTATCGACGTTCTAATTAATTATCAATTTGTTGATATTACGATTTGATGATAATCTGTCTGAATCAAAACGATCACTGCACTCATTTATGTTGTTGACTATATGGTACACTCTTTATTTCGAGAAATTTACACCATTTTTCAAACAAAAGAAACGAACATCAGTAGATATTTTGCGATTATGTCCATATTTCAGCACAAAAAAAACTTTCTTTAACCATTTTAACACACAAATCTTAGATACTCACTACACGTATTTAAATACTAAAAGTTTTTTCACTCAATTTAAAGTAATTTTCTTTGGATGAAACACACGAGCCACTAATTAAAATAAAGTTTGACAGAAGGTCAATGACATATTACAACACCAACAATCGGTATGACTTATTATGTTCAGCGACTTTGGCTATTTAATATAATTATTTCAAAGTAGTAACAATTTATCAACAATAATATCAATTATTATGATCAAAGTCTAATATAAAAATTTCTTTATTTATTGGGCTATCTCAAATTTCTTTTATTGATTGTGTGAAAAAGAAGAGAAATTATATAAAATATTCAATATTTCACCTACATCTTTTTAACAATATATCTTTGTTGCGGAGTGTTTTACAAAAAAGGACTATTGTAGATTGAAATCTGGTTGTGTGTTATTAATATAATAAAAACTGAAAAGGGAAATAATTTATGACGATGAAATCCAAGCATATGATTATCGTGTTCAAAGAGCGATAATTGTGAATGAGACTGATTGTAACAAGCCGAAAACCCCCACGTTGCGCTATGAAAATTGATTTTTAACATAATAAAAATCTGGAAAAAATCGGCCATGCTTCAGACAATGTTCTATTGTTTTATACAGGGCTGGTCCAATTGATGGACAGGTTTGGCAATAAGACCAAAATTGTTGCCTATCTCTGCTTATTGAAACATTCCATCGTAACGTGTTTTTTCCTCTGTTATCTTGTTTTTTTTGTCTTCAATTTTTTTATTAAGGTAATTTCAATCGTTCATCTTTACTTCTTTTGTATTGTATATCTCACTAACAAGAGTTTTGGGCGAATCAAGTGATCTTTTGGGGCCATTGTATTGATAGACTTTTATAGAGTCGAAACGCTAATTTATTCAAAATATGTGTGCGCTGTAAATTATCTGACTTTAGTGAGTCTCCTCCGGATAAGCAGAAAATGAATGAGAAGAGAATAAATCATAAAGGTCATAATCGTCTTTGGGTGAAATGTTTTCTATATCCAAAGTGAAAGACTTATGGGTTCTGAATGGGAAGGGGGAGTTTCGGCTGTTGAATGGGCGATTGTCGTGACAAGCGTTGACCTTACAGCTCCATTGGACCGTAGATACCACTATTAATTCACATCATAATTAACATCAACGAGCAAAATTGATGTGTAATACAGGGTGTTTTCGATGATCTTCTATATTCATCTTGATAATTAGTGTTATAACAAGGGCTTAAGGCACAAAATACTAGTTTCTTCAAATACAAGTTAAGAGAAATTTTTATAAGGAAAAAATATTCTTTACACCTAAACTGAAAAAGGTTTTTGCTTTTCATAAAAGAATATTTAAAATTTTAACAAATATAGTAAATCCCTCTATATTTGGTAAAATTTTAAATATAGAAGCTGAACTTTATCTAAATAAATTTGTGGAATTAAATACAAAAGCTTGAAAGAAATCCAACATCCACTGCTTATCATTAAATAGAAAACACCCTATATTGAAGAGGTTGCATTTTGTTCTTTACTCTGGCTCTCTTGGACACGTCTTCTTTTCTTTTGTTCGACCGTTGGCCAAAGTGAGTTTAGCCAGCCAAGTGGATAAATTCGATAACAACACCAGGCCAGCTATGATGACGACGACGACAATGGAGCGCATCAGTCCAAAAGCGGACATCGCTGTCCACTTGTAACAGAAGATGGCTCATAATAGCCGTAATGAAGTGTTCGTCCAGTAATGGAACAATGTTATGGCTAGTTAAACTCTCGCTCTTTCTCCATGCCCTCACATCCCACATAAACGCACCACACATTTATAGTCCAAGTACAGAATTGGTGTTGTTTTCTCCGTTTCGCCTTGTATTGTTGATTTTTTCATCTCTCATCTTTCAGGGTGGTTCAATAAATATGATATCTTTAGAGTAATATAAAAAGAATTGCGTGTTCGATTACATATGTAAGAATAGAAATAGAAACTATTTATATTATTTTTGTATTGCAAATTATAGGGTGATGATATAATGTATATGAAATAAAATCCACTTTACAACGAATGAAAAATAGTATAGTTATCTATATACATCAAAATGGAAGATTTTAACACTATTTTTTTTAAATCGCGATCGTAATGATTGTTTAAAAGATAACAACTGATTTTAATAATTCTTATGTGCACTGTTTAATAGAAGATTTAATGTATAACACTACAGTTATGCTTTTTATTGTGGATACAAACATAATAATGAAAGGAAGCTGTTCTGAATAATTTCTTCAAAATAAAATCTTTATTCTATTTTCAAGATAACGCTGTCAGTGCAGGCAGAAACACACACTACATTTTACATGATTGTTATAGTCCGAAATTAGCTGCTAATTTAAACTAACTGTACATAAAACTAACAAAAATCCGTTCTACTAAAATGGCTAGACCTATACTGCCCTAAAGTGTGGTGCTGAATATCAGGTCTAATTGCACTTTACCAGGTAATAGAAATTTTTTACTTGTTATTATTGGCAAACTAATGTGTCTTAATTTATGTTACAATGAGGGAAATTTATTTTCTCGTAATTTATAGACAATGTCTTGAAAATTTCAAATGATTAGTTGTATAACCTATTTTATAATTTTAAGGAAGAACTATCAGTGCAGGTATGTAACACCATCACAAAACACTCTCATGATTAGAATAGTCCGAAATAAGGTTGTAATTCAAACTAACCGTACATATAATTAACATTAAACATCTTCTAAACAGAGTTCAGATCTATACTGCCCTAGTGTGTGGCACCGAATGCGGGTCTAATTAACACTTATCCTATTCCATCATAATACACCTAAAGATGTTTTAAAACTATTACCAACCTGGTGATACATTATCATGCAACGTTACAATGATCTTATTCGTATATTTTATTTATATATGAATAAGGACTAATCCCCCGGGGCTGCGTTCATAACCAACGAATAAAGACTATAAACTCCTTGGATTTTTTAAAAAATGTTTACACCAAAATCTTTAATTACATTAATTATAACACATTTTTTCTATTTCATTCTATATCAATTTCAATATTATTCTCAATTGTGCAAGTCACTAAATTTTTTTTTAGTTTATTAGGGGGTTTTTAATTTGCAGAATTTACGGATTTAAAAATAGAACTTTTTGTTATTGTTTTTTTTCTTCGACGAAATTGAGTGCTAAAACAGACTCAAGAATTAAAAAAACTTATTCATTGACCCTCTTGTCTAGTGCCGTTCTTCATCTTGGCTAAAAAAAGAAGAAACGACACTAACTAACCAGCATTTCTCGTGTGTCCAGCCTTATCAGAGCTGACAAGTGAATGTTGATGTGCAGGAGTATTTTATTCATTCGCTTTACAATTCACCTTCTTTTGCTCTACGTACGTGTTGAGATATTTGATTTCTTGTAATTCCTTCGCATGGAATTTCATTTAACGTGTTTGTCTTAAATTACACGAGATAAATGTGAAAAAGAATTTGTCAGCGATCAGACTGGGCCTTTTCTGATTAGTTGGGGGCTACGAGTTGAGATCCAATTGGACGGATTGGAGGGGCTTTTTCTCTCTTTAAAGTAAAGTGAAGAAAAAAAAGACAGACATGCCATGTCAAAAGAATGGTAACAGAAACCGGGTGGCGGGCGTATCTGATCACTTGAACACATTTATTTGACCTGCTTTTGTATTCTGGTATAACACCAACAAAAAAGGCACATCCAAATTGAATGAAGAGGTTACCAGTAATAACTTTATTATCGTCATCAATTTAACCGACACTAATTCAGAACCAATTGATTCGGAATTAAAATAGAACGAACGCTACTGGAAGACCCATTTTACAATTTACAAAAGAATGGAAAAAAGTGTTGGGCTGTATCGAATCTCCAGAATAAACATGAAAATATGTAGAGATCAGCCAGTATATTCAGGTTATACAGATGATGAGACTTGGCCAATTATAGACAAGTATTGAACAATAGACAGACTGATTGGAAGAAACTTCATTTCATAATTGGTCAGTTAAGTATCGAAGCAACTCTTTCAAATTATTCTAAAATCTCTTTTGCAATTAGCCGATCCGTTCAAGTGTTTATTATTAAAATTAGAAACTTTATTATGCTTGGTAATTCCAAAAAGTTAACACCAAATACTTCAAAATGCCGACACTGTAACTGTCAAATCAGAATTTTCAAAAAGTATCAAAATTATTATTAGATTCAAAGTTCTTCATATTAAAAAATGATTAGGAAAAAAGGAAGTGATATGTTGAAAAGGTTTTTTTTAAAGTTATTTATCCAAATACAATTCGTTTTTATTAAATATTCAACGAAATAATTAGTTTAGGTGTTGATTGATCGAAGCCGATGGATTTCACTTTAATCAAGAAACAGATAATTTGTCAAAATTTGATCAGATTCAATCCCTTCGGACCGTTTTAAACACTTAATCTGCTACCAGAAATGTTTGACAGGTCCGGTGACAAGCCGAGGGACCACAATTGGATTGGAAGGGTCCAGCAAGACATAAGCCGAATTCTTTAATGGAACAAAGATCAAAGTGAGTCATAAAATGTTCCCATCAAAAGCTCTTTTGAAATAAAGGCGACAGTCTCTACTCTCTTTGGAGACCAACTTTACACTAATCCAATGACTGACCTGCCGCCCAAAGACCCCCAATTTAAATCAAATTGAACAAAGATTAAAGTCACCAAAACACACAACAAAAGAGAGGAGGAAACATCTGTGATAAGTATTTAAATACCGTCATCTCTCCGCTTTGCTTTGGGCTTTGGACATTTTTAACGAACTCAATCGTAATCTCCTCTTGATCCAAATGGAGTTGGAGGAGTTAGAATTAGAGGCACTAGCAACTTTTAAAATGCTTTTAGTCTAGATACAAAACCAGACTAATATCGATTAATGATATTTTTTTGAAAGAGTTTAAATACAAAAATCGTGGTTTTAAAAAGAAAAATCAAAATGAATTTGTTCCAATAATGGTTCTAGATAAGATGACAAACTGAAATGATGGGAATTATAATATGTAATATATTATTTCTGTACAAAAATTTTTCTAACATATAATTATTTAAAAAGATTTAAGATTTTTATTAAAGTTTATTCGAACATAGGAAAATAACTAATAAACACAAATATGTATATAATTTCCAAGTGTAATATAATAGTTATTCAAATAACAGTTGAGAAAATCAACCAAAATAAAACACGAGTTATGAGTTTTCTAAAAGATACAAGTGTTTAATTATGCGCTTTTCCAACTAGTTTATTACAAAACTTTGTACAATCCGCATATTTATTTTGTGGAAATGGAGCACAATTATTAATATTCACTTGATAACACTAATCATTTAAACCACTTTTACAAAACAGAACCATCATTTAGGAAAAAATTTACTATTGGACATGAGGAAAAATTCAAATTGATTAATATATTATTGCCAAGAAATGTCAAAATCCGAGATACAATGAACTAAAATTTAAAGTTTTAGTTTTTGAATATTAGTACATACTCGTAGTATTAATATTGTGTATTTAATAGATTTGTGATTGGCCGCGGGTATTAAATAATGCATAATTAAACAGGATTTAATTATGAAGAACTTTCTGGAGGAAGCATTGGTGGTTAAGTATTTTTTAAAAACATTTCAATAGAATTGAATAAAAAAAACATATTTCTTTTCTAATGAATTCTTGAATAGAAAATTTTACATATTACACAAATTACTGATATTTTCAAAAAAACATTTATGAATTGCAAAATTTACAACTTTTATTTAAAAAAAATTTAATTATTTTTTTGAATTTAAAATCATATGAAATCTTAAAAATAAAGATAGTTTTGTAAGTAAAAAAAGTCATTTCTTGGGTGATAAAAAATCTTTAAATTTTAAAAAATGTTAGTTAAAGATCCAAAATATTTGCTTGCTGTTTCCATATTTGTTTTTATGTAATTTGCTAATTTCTATACAAATAAAACTCTATTATTTTATAAATAAGCACTTCTATCGTGAATTATTCCATTAAAGTGTATAAGATCATTAGAAAATTAATTTTCTTAATCGTGACTCATATTTAAAATAAAAAGATTTGCAAAGTTACGATGTGAAATAAAAATTATTTCAGATTTAAAATACAAATCTTAAGTCTCATAACTGTGCAGGTTGAAATAAAAAAGACAGTTCTTGAGGCAGTTTCATCGCGAATGTCAGATTCCAGCTGAGAAACACCTTTCTCTCCAATGTTGACTACAAATATTAAATTGAATTTCATTCATTGCAAATTAATTACATTTGCAACAGTGTGAAATTGTTATTTGATTCTTGTTTCGGATAGAAAGCTAGTCAATCTAACTTTTATCTATACGATTTGTATACACATATTAATCAGTGTGTTTTAGTGAAGCCTACACACAAAATATCAGATTATAAAGCATTTGATGTTTGCTTTAGGGAAGACTTTGGGGCCAAATTAATACTTAAATTGATTGATATTTTTGGTTCTCACTAGCTGGCCGACCGCTGGGCCGCAGACGCGTCAAACTGGGCACCATGGGAGCCGTGTGGTGGGATCGCGCCAATTGTATTCGATTACAGATAGTTTGGAGATCGAAAGAATACAAAAAAAATCGGCTCGTTTTGATCGCGTTTCGATCGGATAAATAAATAAAAATATGTCTGCTCTGGTAGAGGTCAATACTATTTGGGAATTTTAATTGATGTCAAGTAATTTGTTTACATGGGAACCTGAGGGCGGCCAGTGGAACTGGATCAGGTATGGGATTAGAGCGTTCACCGTGTCTGATTAAGTGCGTCGGGGGGATTAATTAGCGATTGGACAGGCGAGGACCTCCAGGGAATTTCATCTAACTAAATAAGCCCTGGGTCAAGGTGATCCCAGAGGCATTTAAGTAGTTTCAACAAATCCGATTAAAACCGCCTACAATAGTATTTGTCAAATAGACTGGTCTGTATTTTTGGAAAGAAGTATAATTCGTGTGAGGTATTTCAAAACTCAGAATAGCAATAATGTTAAAAATATTGTTCAATTGTATTTTTATTTGATCAACAAAATGATCAAAGCCTCGTTATATTTCCAATTCGAATTCCAACAATTTATTTAATAGATTATCAACAAAATGGTAATTTCCACATAGTCTCTTAAATATATTAGTTATATCTTAACGTTGAAGGTAATGTTTTAATAGACGAAAGATAACTCGAGTTCAAAAATTATATATATTTTATGTGCTGGAACCGAAATTTTTTTTTTGTAACAGAATCATAATAATAATCTATAAATTTATTTATGTCTTTAAATTAGCTCAAAACACAAATTTTACATTTCAAATTTTTACAATATAACCTAACCCTCCTTTTTAGTATTGAGCAATTCAATTTAAATAATTTCTATTTAACAAGCAAAATTCTTTATAGAAATCAGTTGAAAATATCTATCACAACAGTTTAGTTGTATCTGTATAATTAAAATGTAAAAGAAAGTTGAAGAACAGTAGACAAAAGATTAATCTACAAACTAAAATGTAAATATGTATGAAAATAGTTTTTTATGTCTGTATTTTGTTTTTAACAGTTTTTTTCTTCTTCTTGAGTAAATGACAATTAATTATAACATAACTCTAATATTAAAATGACATTAAATAAAAATTTCAACTTAACTTTGTTACTAAAACCAACTAGGTTATTGATCAACCAAAGGATTTAGATTTTTTAAGACTATTTGTTTTATTTATATTATTAGTTAATAACACTGAGGCTGACAGTAAAAGGATCCAGTCAATTTGACCCTCCCAGGATTAAAACTCATGTCCTCCGAGAGGCAGCCGGATGCGTTACCACATCGGTTATGAGGCGGATGCCATATGCGGATAATCTTGATATAATAAAAATAGTTTGTTTCTAGATTGATTGAATAATAATATTTAAAGATCATATTTTTCTTTGATTTTTTATCTATTCTGTTTTAATTCATTTCTTTGGCATAATAAAAAAGAAATAAGTAAAAAATTAGTTGTAATTAATTGTGCTTCTATTTGTAACAAAAGTTAAGCAAAGAATTGATATTTTAATTAACACGTGTTATTAATAATAAAATATTTCTATAAAAAACATAGATATGAAAGAAGCTATAGGAAAGTTATTTTTAAGTTTTTATCAAAATAGTAAATCTCTTTCATAACGGGTCGAAGCGTAGGATGTAAGTTAATTGTTCTATTTTTCACTTTTGTACCAATTTACGCTTTTATCTTTTGAAATTTTCGTCATTGGTATTTTTATCTATAACATTTTAATCACCTGATTCCATTTTAAATATTTTAGGATTCCATAAATCAAGCTTTATTTGAAAACTAATTTATTATATCATAAGTAATCGTCATTTGATTGTTCTCGATTTCTATTTGGAAAGTGAGAGGGCTCAAGTTTAGAGACAGTCGCTTAATTTCAAGCAATATTTCATCTAAATCGTTTGTAACGTCTCAATCAGTGCCACGACTCTCTTTCCCTGTCTAATTTGGGCTCCACGAGACTAACCAGCCATTTCTTTCATGTTTACATGGTATTTTGTTTTCGATTATTAATTACTCGATATTAAGATAAATTATTTGTGTGTTATCTAATAAATTTGATACCTATACAGAATCATAATAATCTGGGCGAGCGGGTAGAGAGAAAAAATGGGAAGCCATTACATGATCGGAATCCAAAAATTAAGCCGATTCATCTTGTTGGGCATAATTAATGGCAGTGTAATCGATTGGCAGCAGCTTCCACAAGCCTCCGCAAATGGGTCCCCCAAACCAAATTGATTATAATATAATTTATACGATTCCCTTTGATTAATACTGGAATTAGCACACTTCAGAGCGCCCCCTCTCATCCGGATTAGCGGGCACGTAGCCACCAACAGATCCGCTAATCTTTGCATGAGTAATCAGCGCCCTTTGATACCTCTCACACGTTTTATTAATAGATATTCTCCTCCTCCTCTTTCTCCATCAAGCCAAGACACTAAGTAGCCACGTATCCTAGGTACACTTCTTCATCCCAGTGCTTTGTCTTTGTTCCATCGTCATTTCCAGTTTTTGTTCAGGACTGTTACTGGGATCAGGTGATGATATTAGGTTACAAAAGCTATTATGTTTTTATTTTTAATATCTATACAGTAAGAAAATATTCAAATAATAAAATTCAAAGAGTTTAACTCTGTTTTTTTTTGTCTATTATTTCTTAATTTTGTTACAGAAAAAATAATTTGTATTTTTATTAAGAAATTTTATTTAATTTACTTTTAATTAAAAGGCAATAAGATTTTTTAAAAGCCTTTGTTTGTTTTTGACGAAACAACAACCGTAACCAGTCTAAATCTAATTGAATTTACGTAATAAAAGTTATCAAATAACCTATCTATTCATTTGCCAATCTTACACAACTGATAATTGAATATCATGTTTACGATTCATTATATGTTATGATGTAATTAACATAATGAAAAGATGATTCTATATAGAGCCTATTTATTGACAGGTTTTTGTCAACGTAATGGAACACACATACTACGAAAAAGACCATCCCTTCCACACTTTCATCTGTATATATTTATTGAATAGCAGCAAATTACTAGTATTAGAAAGATCCGTTTTATCTCTTTGATTCTAAGCATTCCATACAAGATTAAAAGCTTTAGAAAACCTGCATGGTCGAACAAATAGCATTAACGATGCTAGTTGTTCGACAGTTGAAGCCGGGGCATTATTCTTGTTAAATTTTTAACAAATTTTATATTATTATTCACAGAATGTTGTTAGTGGAAACTAGTTCTACAAACGAAATTCGAAAGAAAAAATTACGGTCTGATCAGGGCTCGAGCGTTACCATTGAACAAATTCATACATGTGAATATGAGCTTTTAATGTTTAAATTAGACTTATTAGTTTAGAACCCTGGCAGCATTTTTCGCGAAGATATTCAATCGTTTCCACTTCTTCTCCACACATTCGTCATGCTTGGTCCTGTCGCCAGCTATTTAATGCTTTCTCCTCGTTGCCA
The DNA here is from genome assembly GCA_001014945.1 of Clogmia albipunctata. Classification (NCBI taxonomy): domain Eukaryota; kingdom Metazoa; phylum Arthropoda; class Insecta; order Diptera; family Psychodidae; genus Clogmia; species Clogmia albipunctata. The sequence goes on along the minus strand of JXOV01000873.1, from coordinate 24,377 downwards.
GGTCTGAACCGTGTAGTAATAGGGCCACTCTAACTTGTTGGAGTTACCAGGGCATTCGACCAGTTTTCAATAACCTGTAATGAGATGACTTACCTTGTTGTTGAAAGAATTACTCAATATCTCTGTTCCTTAGGGTGAGCTTAACGCTATCTCCCCACTCGTTGTTGTTGTAGTAAAGTTTTCTCCCATCGGTCCATTGATTTCCTTTGTAGATTTCTATGACGCACTCTTTTGGTAGTTCAAATTCTCTCCTCGTACCTCATAACCTTAAAAAGCCAAATATGTTATGCAAATACTACATGAGTAAACGAATATTCTTACTAATTATAGAAATAACAAAAATTAAATTCTTTTCTTTAAATTTTCACGTAGAAGAAACCTCTAAATTAAAAATATCAATTATTTGTTCTTAAGTGCTTCTGATCACTTGCTCATCATAGGTACTGTTTTTTGGACCAAAGAGAGCTTTTATCGCTGCTGAAGACAATTTAACGGTAAACTCGCGATTATAGTGTTTTTGTAGCTGCCCTAGTACGAGTACTTGAATAATACTTGGACTTGGAGTGAAAAAATGAAGAAGAGGTGGAGAAGAAAAACAGTCAGCCAGCCATGTGTGCACATAAGTTCACAAGAGATGAGTTAGAGGAAGAAGAATAAGTTTACCAAGTACTCTCCACGTTACCTGGATGAACATGTGCTGTGCTATGCTGTGCGGTGTATAGCTGAGAGTAGGTTCGTTTAGCTGAAGCGCATTAAGCTATTGAGAATCTTTTCACAGATTTAACAAACATACAATTATTATTTGTTCAGCCCCTCTCCACAATGCCAAATGCAGAACCAGTGTACAGATGATAATATTACTGTTAATATGATTAAATAAACACAAACATGCATGGGAGTTGCAATTTCTTCTTCCTTTTCTTTTTCGTCTTTCACCATATCCAATTATAGTTGAGATTCTTCGTTCCAAATACAGCAACAGATCGAAATTGCCATGTTTTGTGCAAGTTCGTGCTCATTAACTACGATTTATGAAGAATTATAATAACTCAATAAGTGATTGCTTTGAACTTGGAGCTTATCTCGTTTATTATGTGGGAAAAGTAGGAAGTTTTTAAACGAGTTATTTTTTGTTAACTTAACAGTTAATAGAAGTATGTAGTGAGAAGTAAAAATAAAAAAAAATTATAAAAGAGCACAACACTTTTTTATAATGATTTTTTACAGGGTTGAATACAAAAATTCGAATTTATCAACAAATTTTTAAGTTAAAAACATAAAAAATTTCTATTTATCTAATATTCTTCATATCATATTTTCACTTACCAATGCGGTGTGAAATTTATGTTACATGAATTATTTTATTTTACTTAACAATTCCAAGATAACTTTTATATCATAAAATGATTAATTAATGTTAAGATCCTAAGCTCAAGGTACTGAGATCACGAACAAATGTTGACTAGAACTAGACTGGAAACGGTAGTTGCATTCTCTTATATGAAGAATTATTATCGAAATTTCTACATATTTGTGAAGAAACACCGAAAATTTAGTTTTTTTATACCACACAAATTCTGTTACACAAATTAATAATTTCAAATTAAAATTCAAATATAAATAACCTTTAATCAAATATTTGATAAATTTCATTTTTTTTATTAAGGACAAGTCTTCTGAATCCTGTGTGCACAATACTTTTAATTCAAACTCTTATATTAAAATTAAACTACCAATTATTTTCCACACCTGCCGCAAGTTGGCGAACATGTTTATTTTCATTTTTCAATTAACAGTCACAAACACATTTAAAAATAAAAGATAAAAAAGAAGAAAAATAAGTAGAAGGTGTTTGTTTTTTATGGGGTTCAACTAATTTACATAAAATTTACACCAAACTAAAGACGAAACAGCGTGCCTCGATTGCACTGTAAATATGTTTTATGCATTTTTGTTGAATAAAATCGATATTATGACACTATAATTTGTTATGTCAAAAACGCTTGTGTGGCGCAATTGTTTTAAATAAGAATGAATATAAAATATAACGGATTGTACTTAATAACGTTTATTTCGTAATCATTCCCACTTGTTAATTTATTTTTCGAGGTGGTTTTACCCGGTGCGAGTCCGTGGATAACCTAGGGAACTCGCGTCCAAGGAATCTTCCTCCAAGTGGGGTTGCCGAGATCATTTACCGATCTCAAATGTGTTAAGATTTCCACCTTCCAGCACAAAAAATATACATAACGGATTGTTTAGATTCAAATATAACATTTAATTGAAATGTGTATATCGTATTTCCCTTTCAAATAAATGATTTGTAGAAGCAAACAAAATTTTAAATTTGAATGAATTTAGATTCGATAAGCAATATTAAACACGAGTATGTTAAAGAAGGGAATTTAAAATACTCGCTGCGCTCGGGGCCTTAATGTTTAACAAAGACTTATCTTATCGACCTAGTTGCACGTGTATAAATAAATATTAGGTTGAGGTTAAAACATTATAATGTCTTTTTATAATACTACATTCGTTTAATTAAATTAATAAAAATTTAAATCATAAAACAGTTAAAATAACAATCTGATTACAATTAGCGAATAAACATTAATACTAAACTTTAATTAATGTTATTTAATTAAATAACTTCTCGAACTAATATTGTAATTTCTAATCAAACTCTAAGAATCTATGCAAACATTGTTACTCAAAATAATTATTAATCTAAATATTAGACAAATTCAAAGTTCGATCTTTGTTCAGTGGAATCAGAACGATATCGGAAAGTTTTGCAGCATCATATTCTCACACTACTTTGCTTGTTGGTGCGGTCGGTTTATGCTTTGCTTATATCGAAACTTTTCATGTTTACACTTTTGCATCTGTGTCCCAATTACAGTGTTTACCATAAGCATTAAGCTCATCGCATTCCCATTACAATTTCATATTGTGCCGCGAATATTTTATTTCTTGCCATGGAACTGTGTAGGCAAACATATTTCACAACCGATTATACTTTGTCGTATTTAAGGGCTGTTTAATAAGTTATAATGTGTTAGGCAAACGTTATTATATAATGCCTTTTGTAACCACTTACAGGCCGGTATATTTTATTAAGGACAAACATTTAATTTAAGCAAATTTATAGAATCAAAGGAAATAATTTAAAAATAATCACCTAATTCCTTCCATGTTTTTTAAAACTATATTTGTAGGTTACTAATAACTTTATATTAGTTTAAATAATAATAATATTTTCCACAACATTCCGTTATGGAACTAGGGGTAGTCTCAACTAACGGGTGTTAGACTTTTCATGACTATTTGTTTTTCAGTGTATTATTAGTCAATTAATAGCACCTAAAACCAGATGTAAACGGATCCAGTCAATCCGCACATTTTATTTTTTTCTTTGCGCCATTACAAATTTATAATTCGCTATGAATATTATTTCGCAGTGTTATTGATATACACAAATGGGGAAACTTTTTTCGCGCTGAAAAATGTTCGCCCGGGATTTGATCCCACGACCTCGAGGAGACAGTCAAGGGTACTGACCACTAGACCACACAAGCGGGCTTTTTATTAGTTTATAGTTATTTTAACAACGTGTGGTAAAATGAACCATAATTAAGCAAGAGTAATGTTGTTATAAAAGATACGAGTGATTAATTGTGTGTTTTATCAATCAGTTTTTTCCAAGATTTTATACAATTAACATATTTATTAGCTTTTTATGTTGCGAAATATGAAATTAATAGATAACGTCCTACTTTATTTTAGTTGTAAGAAAAATGTCGAATAATATTTTCCATCCGGGCTACTAAAATAAAAAATATGATTTTAGTAAATCGAATATTTGTGATTGTCTGCGGGTTTTGAATAATGTATAATTAAATACAGTACGTTTATAAAACTAAGTTTATAGAAGAAGCATTGGTACTAGAATTAAAGCATTTTTAAATAAAATTTTATAAAAAAAAATAATTTATTCGTATAAGTGATAAAAATCAGCTTCATCTGAGAAAAATATTTTTGCAATCCTCCTCGCTCTATTTGTTTAACATCAACTTTTGTCATTGAGATAATTGACTAACTTCAGCAAGTATTTAGAAAATATAATCTTCATATTTATTATACCACCCCAATCTAGCACAGCAATTGTTAGGTTAGCAGTTCTTCTTTGTCATTCGGATGTAATTGCTCTGAACTTGGTAGTCGTAACGTAAGAACAATATAGTTAGTTAACCTCACATCGAAAGGAGGTGGAATTACTACTTTGGATCATTAAAATTAAACGAAAAGTTGTCATTTGTTTTTTTCAGTGGCGGTGGCGGCGACTTGTCCTGTCCGTCAGGAGGCGGACGGCAGACCGCCAGAAAACGGGTTGATGGAGTCGACGTTGACTTGAGCTTCTTAGTTCCGCCCTGTCATATTTTGTTATTTATTCTCATCAACGTTCATAGTTATTCCATCGATTTGAATGTTATTTATACCATATTATTATAATTTAATGCTGATATGTATAATATTTTTGTTGGCTGAAAACACTTTTTGCAAGTTCACCATTTGGTATGCCATCATCATCAGACCAGCAACCAGCCAATGCGATGATGAAAAGGTATGTATTTAAAGTCGCATTAGGTCTGCTTTGAAAAATTATTAGGAGTTGAAATAAATTTTAGCCTATTTCTACGAATCAAGATATGACAAGAAAATTATATAAAGTTTAGATTAAATTAAGATATATTTTTTATCTTTTAATTTTAAGAAAAATTTTAGATACCATAGTCCATTCAATTATAGATATCTCCAATTTCATTAATAAAATTATTAATAAATTGCCAATTTTTAGTTACAATTTTTAAAAAAATCCAAGAGAACAGCGATTTATATTTGTATAGAACTTTCTTTCATTAGCAATATTTGGTTAAGGTATCAAAAATCGTTTAAATATTAATTGCTTTTTATGTTTTTTGCAGATTTGAAATATATGATTTTTTGTTGTTAAAATACCAGATATTTTAAGTATATTATAATTTTCATTGGTGAGACCTATACTGCCCTCTTGTGCTGTGCTAAAGAAGGATCTAATAACACTTTTGTCCTTTCCCATCCATAAGCTCCTCCTTTATTTAAAGAAATAGCTATATCGAGAGCAATAGATAAGTTAGAGTCAGAAATGGTGGTAAGCAGTGATGTCTAAGGCAAATTCAGTGGAGGGGCATATGACTGTCCATCATAAACCTTAAGAAACGTTTTCGTGCAACTATATTCATATATTTTGTATGTGATTAAAGGCTATAATCCCCAAAACATTCATAAAACAACATGGTTTTCGAAAATTAAGAAATACTAATTTTTGACTCAATTAAGATATTTAAGTTAGACCATATAATTGGATAGTAAATGCCTTGTAAATAATTTGGTTTGGTTACTCATATAAAATAATAAAAAAAATAATATAAAATAATTTTACCTTAATGTCTATTATGAACCCCCATAACTTATTCTAGCCCCCAATATATGCAATATAAAATATACAAAAATGCATGCGCTCGATATTAATAAGCATCACACGAGGCTGCTACTTCTACTGGAGCTATTGCTACTGGATTGGGGTTCTCCATCGACGTCGTCGTCGTCGGCGGTATAAGATCGAAAGACATTCTTTGCCGCAAATATGCGGATTCCAGTTTGCCTGAATAAATCTCTGGAGTTATAGCAGTGAGATGAGGGGAGAGAGCGAGAGAAAGAAAGAGGCAAAAATTATTGGCGGAAAATAATTACACGTCTCCGTTTCAAAGTGCATACCTTTACCTATAAATTGAAATTCATGTGAATCTACATATATTCTGTGTCCACAAAGTGAATAAGAATGCAACAAGCTAAGAGAGTGGAAGAGAGGACTACTATAAAAAGTATGCTGATAATCGCGTCCATTTATTATTTCGGAATATAATTATATGAAACATAAAGAGACATTCTTCTTTGATTATTATCATCATCGAGAGGATGACAACGGCACACCAACAATGAAGACAAGAACTGTGCTTATGTTGCTTACTCAGAAAAACTTCAGAGGAAGTACCCTTTGTTGGTGTTTTTATCAATATTTTTCACAGCCCAGCTTTTACCCTACATTTTCCATGTGAAAGTTGAAATTGAATGCAAAAATACACACTATATAATTAATTTTTAATCAAAATTAAATGCTGACAACTTTTCAACACTCATTTAACTAGTGCTGAAATCATCACTTCATTATAAAAACTGCGAGGAAATTTTATAAAAAATGTTTAATGGGAGTCAATTTATTAACTTACAAATTGGTTTTTTACAAACATATTACAAGTAGTTATAATTATTAAATTCGGTTACATTAAATTGATAAAACGGTATCGAATATGTCTTTTATCGAAAAGAGCACTTGTGTTTTTTCATTGCTGAAATATTAGAGTTTTTTAAAAGTTTTTATCTTAAAAATGTTCATACATTTTTGTTGCTTAAAATTGATATTATGGCACTCAAATTTCTTCTGTCAAAGTCGTTTTATTGCACAATTACTCTAAATAACTCTTTAAATCCATATGTAGTGGTATTTTATGATTAATGTGTGACGTCCGTAACCAATTCATCAATTTATATGAAAATTACTTTGATAATGTAGGTTTTATTGTAAAACATTATTTTTACCCAAATATTAGAATTTGTGCCGAAGAAATCAAAAACGATTATCAAAATGTTTTTCTAAATTTATTGATCAGTGCAATGAAATTAAAGTTGCGAAACCGTTACACTGGTTTATTTGGATTATTTAAATTTATTTGTAATTTTGGAATATTCTATCTTTTCCCCGCATTACGCATTGAGCAACAAAGGCAGATATAGTGTGTGGAACAGAGCAACATATATTTCTATGGAAATTTTAAAATTTTTAAGAATTTGTATTAATTTATTTAAAAATGTAGAGAATTTTGAATAAAACACGTTTGACAAACATCATTAAACATTCGGGGCTTCTTTAAGGCACTCGCTACGCTTGAATAATTTTTAAATATTTTTTTTGCCTTAAATTTTTTTTAAAGGCTCAATAAAAATGTAATAAATAATTTAAAGTTAATGTTGTATGGAGAATTTTTGTGCGTTTCTTTAATAAACTGTAAATTTGCTTTCTTAATAATCTGTTTTTGTTGATTGCAATCAGAAATTCCAGATTATTAATTTACAACACTCCTAATTAATAAAATATTGTCGTTAGTAGAAGTTGGTGGAAAATCTTTGGAGAACAACTGAAAGAATTCTACTCCACTTAAATAATTTTTTGTAGTAAGATTTCATAATTAATTTCCAGTTGCGAGAATTCCCGTGCATGCCTTGGAACAACTGCATTAGGTATTCATCGCCAATTATTAATTATATTTTTAAAGAGAAATATTTTTCGTCGCGGAATCAACAAAGGTCTGAAAAATTCCCAAAATGCCTCCTCGACCGACGACGATGCGATGAAGGGGAGGAGAATTCTAAGCAGACAGGCCAGACTACATGGCAAGTATTAAAGCTCTCTTGTTCGTACCGCGCCGTAACTATAGAGAATCAAGGCAAAATGATAATTAAAAATTAACCAAAGAGGTTATGGTTAAGCTTCGACTTTGTGCACGTTCAGAATATTTCAAAACGAAATTATTCAATGAATTAATGAATATTGTTCTCTCTATCTCCAGTCTAGTGGAATGAAGAACGAAACTTAGAGCCGAAGAGTGACCGAAAAACAATCAAGATTCACGTACATCGGTGTTTCAGATTAGGGTTTTTATTATTATACAGTTTCACCTACTATTTGCATTTTAGATGTGGCAATGGTGTTGCATCCTCCTTTTATTCATAATTTAATGCAGATGACAAAGATCCACATTTGATTTTATTTTACAGGCAAAGGCATAAAATGGTAAACGTTCAGAATAATAATGACAAAGAATATGCCACATTATCATAAAGTGTTCTAAATATTTGTCATGAAACGAGTCCTTCTCTGAATTGTTTTCATCAAGTTTAAAAATAATCAATTCAAAAACAATTTTATGTTAATTTAAAATCGAAAAATATTCGACTTTGGAATATTTAGGTCAAATGCTTTTTATACTTTAGTCACATAAATGATTTAATTTTTTTGAGCATTTTCGTATCGAAATGTTCGCTTTCCGGAAACGATTTGAGTTTCATACTGCGTCACTTTTTCGAACTAGTAAAAATTATGAATTTTTATTTCACTAGTGAAAAACGTCATAAATAATAAATTACATATATCTAACCCATGCCGTTAAAACGTTTAAATAAAGATCGATAACCACTCACATAGACACCGTTAAAATGGCAAATATTTTTTAAATATATTTTAGTTTTTCTTGTAATTTAAAGGGAAATGTAAAATTTCTTGCTCGGGTGATAAAAACCGTTTGTGTAAATCCGTAACGAAAATTAGCCTCTTTTTAACGCATTTGGGTTCTGTAACGGTTTACTTTTCAGCACGCGTGCGGTTCAGTTTTTCTCGCATTTTAGTCATCAATTTAATGCAATTACATATTGTTGTCATAACCCAATCTCTAAAAAATAACGTTCAATACACATGTGAAATAGGTTATTACACGACTCATTTACCTATTTTTACTCGCCGCCCTCGTCCAAATACATGGCAAATTCGTGCTGTAATAAGCTCTATTTCAACACTTGTATCGAAATATGCTATTAATATATAGAACTATATAAAATACTTTTCTATTCATTAAAATTAAAAACAACAGGAATGTGCAGAAAATTCTCTCTTTACCTCTCGTAGATTAAGGTTTTTATTTAACATTTTTGTAAATACTTTTAAACCCTTTGATTAGCAATTTCAGAAAATTAAATAAAAAATGTAAAAACATTAAAATAATCGTACGATTTCGATATATAGTTATATATTTCTGAATTGTATCCCTATTGTGTTAAAGTTTAAAGCAAATTGTTTTTTGTAGTTTCGTATCGAAAGGTTAGCTTTTCGACATCGATTTGGGTTTCATAATGTGTGACTTAACAGCACTAGTTTGAATTTTGATTTTTTTTCATTAGGGAAAACAGAAATAGAAATTTGTATCAATTTCTAAATTCTGCCGCAAATTTGAATGATAAATTCTCCATTTTTCTTATAACGATTAAAAAGAAACCATTTGTTTGTCGTGTATTTTTTTATGAAATTTAAAAAAAATTATGGTCTCCACGAGTGTAAATCAGAAACGATGAAAGCTATCGACTTTGCAAATTTGTTTTGTGGCTAAAAATTAGCTCATTTTACACCCATGTTGGAGAAATAACTACAGTAGTGTTTTGTACTAAATTTCTATAACATATAACACAAAAAGCTCAAAAATGCTATAAATTATTTCTTTCATTACATTTATGTACTGTTTTACTATCTTTCAAGTATAGTGCAATAAATGCAAAACGTTAAATCTTTTTTTTTTAATTAAGTAGAAACTGTTAAGCGCCTTCAAGTGGTCTTCTTACTTTTAAGTATAGCAAGTCCGTTCGTTTATTGAAAGAGTAATAAAGCGAATGAAACGTAAATGAAATGTATAAGGTCACATCGAGCACATGTTTGTGTAGAATATAAATTTTGTATACAATAATTCAAAACAAGCATAAACGTTCGGAGCGTACATTATTCCCGGGAACTGACCTTCTGAACTCTTAACATACATCTCCTCTTTAAGCCAAAGTCCATAGACTGTACGAACGAAGGTCCGATAAAAGAGAGTCGATGAGACTTTATGTATTTATGGCGAATGTGTAAGCTGTTCAAGTGCTTTTAATCATACACATTGTGTGCTATTAGATGAAAGATGGCTTTCTACAGACGATAGATTAAATATTCGACTATTACTTGGGCCTGAATTATTAATTTCAACAAAATATTACTTCGTAGAAATTTATTATTCAGGGTTTTATAGAATAGACTTTAATAGAATTACATAAGAATTTAATATTATTGAAGTTGCAAAATTTGTATATAATAAGTTTGAGTATGATTCATTTTAAGAGATCTGAATTTGTTTACAAAATAATGTTTTTTATTTCAATTATTAAAATTTCTGTACCTTACTTTGTTGCTGAGACAATAGTCCCTCGCCTTGTAGAAGAAATAATGCCGTTTCGTCTTCCATTTTGTGTAAATTTTAAACAAATTATTAGAGATCCATATAAAAAAGATAAAACCTACTACTTCTGTTCGTTTCTCATTTTTAAATGTGTTTGTGACTGGATATTTCATAGCCCAACTCATAATCAATCTTTGTAAACAACTTGCTTTATTCACAGAATTGACAATTTGTATTTATTTGTTTTAAAAAGTATTGTCTTTAAAGGTCTTTTAATTTTCAAATTAAGATTTTGTCCTCAAAATACGATTTAAAGAGGATGATGAAGATATGTCCTCAACAAGAAATAACAGTTATCAGATTTGCTTCGTTAAATTTGAATTTTTACATAATTTAATTATAAAACTATTGAATCGTATAATATTTGTGTCGTGTAAAAATGTAAATAAAATTTCCTGCAAGTGTTGAAATAGAGGATATTACAGTACGAATTACCTTCTATTTAGAAGAGCGCAGCTAGTTAGGAAAATAAGTAAGCGTTACAGAACCAATTTGCGTTAAAAGATTCTACTTTTCCATATAGAATTACATAAACTGTTATTCATAGACGAATATAGAATCTTGATAACATAAAAAATATCTTAAAACATCTTTAATTTAGCCTAAGATTTATATAAAATATCATAATGTTTTTATGTTATATTTGAAAGCTTAACTCCATCTAAGAGCTTTTAATGTCTGTTACTGAATATCGAATACTTTATCCACTGACTGTACTTACGACTTATTACTGATCATCATCATCAAGCGAACTTTGTCTATAAATGGCAACAGACTTGACAAAATAATTGAATGAAATGAGTAATTTTAATATACAAGATAATAATTGCAATGCCCATATTGCCCCCTAACGGTAAACCTAATTTCACTTTATTATCATACCTTGTATCAAAATGACCTATTATTTTCAATATTTTCAAATGTCAAGTCCACACAAATCAATTCAATTTAATTTTCTCATTTGATTGCAAAAAGTCTTGATATGAGAACGGCAACACTTTTAAAAAATGAATAGACCTGTCTCTGAAGTAGGTTATTAAAGTGCTTACGTGAGATAGAAAGACTTAATTGTTTCAATTAGATTAAATCTGTAGTTGAAAGCATAATCAAATTATTTTATTTTAAAAAAATAATGCTTTTCATTTATTGCGCTTAGATGAATTGAATTTGATAGTGCGATACGTGATTAACAAAAATTGAGATTATTACTTGAGTTGCAGGTGCAGCATATTCAATGTTTTATCTGAATTTTGACCTGAAATTTTTTTTAACATTTTTTGTTCATAATTAATCTTTTATTAGATTAAAATATAAAAGTACTCATTTAGATAAATATCTCATTTCTCTTGTAGATAATAAAACGAGCATTAGTCATAAGTGTTATTTTATGAACTTTTAGAGGTTCATCATTTGTATTTTATATTATAGTTTTACTTGTAGGGGAAATATGGACATAATGGGATACATGAACAAAATGGCATACCTCTAAATTCGATGAAATTATTGGCATATTTTCGCAAAATAAACTTTGTGACAAAAACAAAACACCATGCCATTTTGTACATACTTCGCCTATATTGTCAACTTTTAATCGACTTCAGTATCAAGTCCGTTATACCTAAATAAAAAAAAACTAAACTTCTGCGAGTCCAGACAACAGATAGAACCCACTCTATATAGGCATAGGCAACTCCACACTCAGAATCGACGACATCGATGAATTCTGCTACCTTGGCAGCATGGTGTCGAAGAATGGCGGCACTGACCACGACGTAGATGCACGGATAAATAAAGCGCGCCAAGCATTTTATAGATTGCATTCCATCTGGCGAACAAGCGCTATTAATAAGCAGACAAAGATTCGTGTGTTTAATACTTGCGTAGTGCCTGTATTGCTATACGGCGCGGAAACGTGGCGTGTAGCCCGCAGCACTACGCACAAACTACAAGTTTTTGTCAACAAATGCCTCCGTCGCATTCAAAAGATTTTCTGGCCGAATAAAGTGTCGAACGAAGAACTTTGGCGAATTTGCAACGCAAGACGAATCGACACCGTCAAAAAGCAACGAAAGTGGTCGTGGATTTGCCATACGTTAAGGAAAGCAAACGACGATATAGCGAAGAGGGCATTGGAATGGAACCCACAGGGTTCGAGAAGGAGAGGCCGATCGGCTCTGACCTGGGTTCGATCGGTACAGCTGGAAAGTCAGCACCTGGGGACGTGGAACCAAATTAGGTCTATTGCCCTGAATAGACCACGATGGAAGGAACTGTCTGCTGTCCGATGCTCCGAAAGGAGCGGCGACTAGCCAAGGAAGCCTGAGATACCTAAATAAAATAGGCGAAAAGTATAATTACAGTCGTGTCTATTTAAATTGACTTGGTCACTATAAGACCAAACGAATTTTACAACGAAGTTAGGTTTCCATATAAAAGTCATTATAAAATAGACGTATATAATGACACGCTTACAACGCCCAAAACGGATGGACCGATTTTTAAGAAATTGTTCCCGATTTTTGAGAAAACGATACAAATTTTTAAATGTCTTAAAAATAGTAATTTGTGATAATGAAGAAAATGAGAAGACGTTTTACATATGAGTAATAATTTAAAGTACGCTTTTAAGTTTTTCTCAGCTCTATGAACTTTTTGAATAATTAACAATTATTCAAAGATCTACTTCAGATAAGTATTAAAAGGTTAAAAATGTCAAGAAGCTTAAGAGATTTTAAATACAAGAGCTGTATAATTGAACAACGACCGTTTTTAGCGACCAATTCAAGAGGAAACTGTCCAGTTACGGTCAAGAAGTAGGGAAATTGCATCATTAAATTTTATACGGTTTTTGGTATGCATAGCGCATAAAAAATTGAAATCCTTGTCATCGTTTGATGTCCTTTGGGAATCAATAAAAATTAAATTACATTCCCTGACATCCCACTCGTTCTTTGTCATGGTCTCATCTTGTAATCTGCCCAGCAGCAGCATCAGCACCGCTGTTTCAGAGGGGATCATTATACACGTTCTTCAGGAATCTATCTAGCTGGCTGCCTCCCTCGAGAATTCCATTGGCCATTCTCAACAACCTCTTCAGTTGACTCCAAGTGAATATTGATGGATTGGACACGGGACCACTTCACCTCACTTTTGGCTACCAGAATTATGAATTTGTTCTTCCCCTTCTTGTACCATTTCCTTCGTCTTAAAGACTAGTTCAAAAATTGTGGTTCATTTATTTCAAAGTTTATTTTCCAGAATTTTTTTACACATTATTTATGATTGAAATAAAAATAATTTTAACCACAAAAATGTCTACAAAATATCTAGATATAGATTTAAACATATACACCTACGAGACTTTTTAGTTTTACCTTAATTATATATTTTTTGAGCATTGAGTTTCAAAAGCTGGCTTGCAGTTTTGTTAATTGATAAGTCTGATATCTAAATACATAAGAAATTCTCAATAAATGAAACCGGTAATGGCGCGAAACAACACAAATGAGAGAAAAGTTAAGTATTGCGTCCATTTTTCAGTTGGGTTCGTCGAAATCAAAAAATTAAAATAAAGGACTGCAATTTTCTACTAAAAGGTACTTTAGGAGCGTTAATACTTTTTCTTTTAACCAATTAATAACTATGAGAATGGTCCGTTATACGAATATAGGTTTCCCAATGTCTATCACTAAAATCTATGAGATTCTTGCAAACCTTCAGTGGAAAACTTAACAAAATGTCTTTCCACAANTAAAAGGTACTTTAGGAGCGTTAATACTTTTTCTTTTAACCAATTAATAACTATGAGAATGGTCCGTTATACGAATATAGGTTTCCCAATGTCTATCACTAAAATCTATGAGATTCTTGCAAACCTTCAGTGGAAAACTTAACAAAATGTCTTTCCACAAAGTCCCAAGTGTTCCTTTAGTACTTAGTATTTCCGAAGAGATATTTTTAAAACATTGGCCTATATATTCCGAGTGCAGCAATGACAATTCTACGCCAATGAATAGGCCATATTCCTTAGTGTGAAAAATATGTCCCAACCTTGAATATTTGTGCAGTGGGTATATCTATCATTGAACTAAATATGACATATTGCTGTGGAGATTGGAGATTGTATTCTATTTAAGCATTTAAGCAAATTTGGAATCATTTTTAATATCTTCAATCCAAGCTATTATTTGTTTAAGGTTGAGTAGAAAAATATTTTAAAATGATCAACTTCAGACGAAAATTAAAATCATTTTATTTGATGATCCTTAGTGAAAAAGTTCTTAATCCCATACTTTTCTAAACGGTCTTTAGTTCTTTACTTTGCAGTCCAAAAATAACAGAGAACGATTTTGAATGGGTATCGATTTTTGTAGATTTTGACGGACTTTACCCCTTCTAGCTTCTGGTCATCTATGCCCTGTTCATTGACTATCCCATGGAATAGTGTTGATCTATGTTGTACCTAAGAAAATATTTATTTTCGATATCTTACAACGAAAATTTGAATTATTTATTTATTTATGTTCACGTGACAATACTGTCAACTCATGAAAAATTAATAACGTCAACTGGTCAGTCACAATGGGCTCTCCAGTCATCATCAAACATGATGATGAATATCGAGAGAGACACGATGTCAAGGAAGAGGTACGTGCTTGGACATCGCTTATCGAAAATGCTTTGTCAATAATAGAATATAATTTCCCATTAAATGGAGGGCAATTATTTTTAATTTCAAGTCCCATTTCTAGAATATGACGACAATATTTTTGTATTAATTGATGACTTTTCTTACCCCCGAAAAAAATATGCCCATCCAAATCACCTTTTATCACGGGCTATCAGATGACTAATGTCCACCAATAAAACCTATTAATTTTCGATATGCGACTCTGTTTGTCTTCTTCTCTGGTATCATTTTAGTATTCAAGACTTGGCTCCGGTTTTTGTGGTGGGTGGATCAGAGCGAGAGAAAAAGTGTTAAGAATAACAGCACATCACTCTCTGTGGAGTCATCGCAGTTATGGAATATTAAATGGGAATAATTTGTGATTATTACACATCTGGAATTTTTAATAAATCGGTTATTGATTACCGGCTGAATGGAGACACAGGAAGGGCTCCAACCACTCCATAATCTCTCCGGGGACAGAGACACGAAAAAAAACTAAAGAAGAAAAGAAACAGGAAATTTGTCAGAGAAATTCCCAATGAAGCAAAGAATGACTCGTATTAAAATGCAAATGTGCAATTTCACAGTCACCAGGCCATTATGCTGTAGAAATTGTGGTAAAATTTTATTATCACTAGGGCATTATAAATATGCAGATGAATTCTTTTATTTTATTACTATATGTTTTTCTCTATTCGAACATTTGTGTGAATTATTAAATATTTTATTTTTGTTGAATATAAATGATATTTAATTTGCATTTGTTTGATTATTCAGCAAATGGTAATTTTTCTAGTAGCTATTAAATCAAATTAATTAAATGCTCGCCTGAGAATTCTTTTATTGGACAATTTTTTGCAATTCTGTTTTAAATCAAAGTATATAAATTACTATTTTTCTTATAATTGTTATTTTTTCAAATATAATATTGTAATTTTCAGGACTATTTTTTTAATATAACACAATTTAAATTTAGGTATTACCTATTTGTTTTTGCAATCAGAGTTGATAAATGTTCCATTTGTTAGATTTAAGAATCATGTACCAGTTCCTCAAATTATTTTCGTTGTTGTGATTAGCATCAAGTTCAAATGAATTATTATAGTGCCTAAGTATGGACAGGTTTACGTCAAAGTTAAAGAACATACACTAACACAAAATATTTTGATAACTTTTTAGCTTAATATCAAAATATCAGCCAAATAGTAGCAGAAAGATCCGGTTGTTCCTTGATTCAAACTACTAACAAAATTATTTGATAGTTAAGGCCATTTACCATATAAATTTTTTTTGGAAAATATGAATATTTAATAATAACTGTTATGAATTGCATTCTGGAAAACTGTTTAAATATATTTTTGAAAAAAATTACATATTATTGTCATCACAACTTTATTATTTAAATATTTTAATTTGAAAATGTCGTTGTGAGTTGTTGTTCCACAATTTGAAAAAAAACCGTTGCGAACGTTTTTATTAGTAATTACAGTTTAACTGGTATTTTTCAGAATTACACAAAATAACGGTTGATACACATGAGAAATCGATTATTTCAGCACTTATTAACCTATTTCAACTCGCTGCGCTCCTCAAAATATATGGTAAATTCGTGCAGTAATAACCTTCATCTCACCACTTGTAAAATGAAGTGTCTATTGTACTCGTGCATTTATACCACAGTATGATCCTGTTAATTTGGTCAAGTTATGGTCGACCTGCTCCAAAGTACCAACATCACTCTAAAATGATTTGAACTCTGGCTGGAGCACCTTGGTACATTAGAACCCACCAATTACTGAAAGACCTCGGAGTCGACAGGATCCATAACCACGGCTTACATCGTCGTGATCTATACTACTCCAAAATTCTCTCTTCTTTCCTTGGGTAGACACTTTTCCTTTTCGAACAACATCTGTTACTTTAAAATTCTAGCCAGTAACAATCTTGTAGGTCGTAATCTATAAATTATAAATAACTTCGATTATTCTTTGAAACTGATGAAGTTCTTTGAATTTTTATTGAATAAATTTGATATTATATTGAATATATTTGTAAATTTTATTAAAGCGTCTGCGAAGTTACCATTTATTAATTTGTGGATCAGTGTTAAAATACTCGTTCAAATAATATTTGAAAATAATTGACATTTCAAACTAACATATTCTTTAATTATGGGGTCGCAATTAATTGTAAAAATGTTCGTTTTTTGAATATTTAAATGTTTAAATTTCCATATTTTAATCGAATAAAAGGGATTTATTTAGGTTTCCCTGTCCACAGCCCTTTATGAATTCAATTGATGAAATTTCCAATTTATTTAGCAAAGAACAATAAATTGGTGGATTAAAAGGGGCAAATTAATATTCGTGTTGACTGGAGCGCAACTTCAATAAAGCTACAAGGAAGAGTAAATTAATTTATATTTGGTAAGGTTTCTGCACTGAACTGACTTACTTTGGGTGGAAAGATGTTAAAAGCAGAGTTCCGTAAAAATATCAGAACTATATAGAGACACAGAGGGACTGGTTTCCGTGGATGAGGAAAAACGAGAAGAAGAAGAGGGTGGCTGTGATGGGTTTTAAAAGGTCGAGCCGCTGAAATAAATTAAGTCACAGGCAAAAGTGGAAATAAAGTTTAATTTGATTCCGAAATCCTCTTAAGCACCCCTTTTTAACGAGAAGGGATGGAGAAGCCAGGCAGCAGCGCAAGAACTTAAGTCTCTCTCTCGTTTGGAGGGTTCTTTGGCACCAACTTTCAATTTTTTTCGTTCTTCTTTTTTTGGACTAAAACTTTTAATTCTTCTCCACAGTTTCACAAACACACACACGCAGGTACTTACAATTCCCACTATAATTAAAACTTGCCCATTTGGATCGGATCACGCTATAAGTTTTGGACTTTTATAGAATTAAGATTATATATAGTTCTAGATATATTACTACCAATTTGGATAAGTGTGTCAAATTATTTACAAGAGAGAAATTAATAATGACAATTTTATTTTTGGACAGTAACAATTAGTTAGATAACTTAACATTTTGAGCTTGTATAATCAAATAGCATAATTAAATATTTCTTATTAAATTAAGGGGTAATATTAATTGTTCAAAAGTTTTATATTTTTTATTAGTCTTCAATAAGTTCTTTGTTGTTTTAAAGGCAAATTATACTATTGATTGATATAACCAAAGTGTAGGGTTTTTATTAAAGTCAGCAGCTTTATTGGAGAAAAGAAAAAGATGTGAGAAAACTGGTAAATGCTTAATAATGCCAACTTACATATTTATTGATTTGATGGTTAAAGTCACTTTAATTATAACGCATTATGTTTTTTTTAGGAATCCAGCACAGAATGGACCAATGATTAATTCACACAGCACAAATCTTTAACTGATCTACACAGATCTCTGATGAATGTAAATTTGCTCATTCTGCCATTCAGAACAGTTAAATTCAACTATCGAATAAAACTCAAGAAGTGTCCGCCAAACTAATATAAATTTGTAAAAAAAACTGTATTTAATGTTTGAAATTTAAGAATAAATCTTTATGGGGGATGTAAATAGTATAATGTTAGAAATATCAAACTTAAATGCTTTTAACTTTTAAGCCTAATTAATATAGCTTATTAACATATCAATACATTTTGGCGAAGGCAGTAATTAAAAAAAATATTTAATAAAAACAGACAACTTTTCCAACATGATTGGGAGAGATGGCCGAAAAGTCCTTTTACATGAATTGTAATTTCATTTAGTTTATGTTGGTGTGGAATTTCTTTTTCATAATTGAAAAGTACTTTTTGCAGGTTTCGCAAGGCCCTTTTTGACAAGAACAACATTTTATCAAATTAACCTATTTTTTTTTATTTTCGCATTTCTTTATTTTTGCGATTCACAAAGGTCAGTTTAAGTTAAAAACCGAACAAAATATTTTTTATTATTTTTTAAATATTCCAATCGAATAATACATAAACAAGACGTATTAATCTCAAATTTCATCAATATTGGATTGAAATTAAAAAAGTTACAGCCAAAATCGCAAAAATCATCAAAAAGGAGTTTTCTGCCGTGTGTCAAATTTTCTATTATAATATATTATTACAATATTTTATAGCTGTTTTGTTTTTTTTATTGTTTTTTGTTGGTTTTGTGGGTTTAGATTTATTTAAGTAAAATTCAGTAAAGAAATATTTTTGTTTGGAATTAAATATCAATTGACATCAATTATTTGATTTTTATGATTCTATAAAAGTATGGGTTTAATATCAATTTTTTGCTTTCTCTTTGTTTATATAAATTATGAAACCGTATAAGCTCAAAATTTTTAACATAAAAATTCACCAATAAAATATTAATTTTTAAATTTCACATTAAAAATTTAATTCAATCGAAGAAGTATTAATAAGGTGTTGAGCGCCCTTTAAGAGCTTTCAAACACAGAAAAATAATAACGTATATTTTTCACTAACCCTAAATTAAACGAAATATGGGGTCTCTCCTAAGTTTAATATTTTTCCTTAAATGTACCTATTATCATTTAAGAGAAGTTTTTTACCTATACTTTATCCCCGTTTAAAAGTTGCTCTTATAATGGTTTCAAAAGTTGAATTTGCCAAATTTTAGTTAAAAACTTTACAAAGAGCACAAAACGTTTGCGTCAGATTCAGTTAATTGTTTGAAGTTAATTATATCTTACAGAGTTAATGAACGTTAATTCAGAGATTAATTTAAAGTGATTTTGTCCATTACAAAATAGTAATAATGTTATAATTGATATTAAAATCAGATTCCCAATGACTTCGCATTAAACAGGGAGTTTTGCAAATTATTTGTTTAACGACATAAATTCAAGTACATTGTAGCTTTAATCCGGTGTGATGCAAATTGATACTACGTCTTATCAGAGTAATACCCAAAATAAATTATGTGATTTGGGTCCATGGCTGGGGCATTCCAGTTTGGTATCATATGATTGAATAATTATTACCGCTTAAGAACCGTGAAACTAATATGTCTGGCAGATTGAGCGCTGAGGAGAAGGATTTAAGCTTTTTGCAAAAATTATTGCAGAGCCGTCTTAATAACTAATAACAAAAGTTGGAGTTATCGGCCGTAAATGGCTGGGACGAGGCTCGTGTCATCAGACTTTGGTGACCTTCTGAGAGTCTTAAGTTACCACCACTACCTCCTCTCAAGAATTTTTTATGCAAAAAAAAATATTCTGCACAGAGGAAAAGAGAGATTATTTTTTTCACTTTAAAATTCAATTCGGTTTTATTGTTCAAGTGTTTTCTGTGTTTGACTTGTACAAAGTTCATTTGGCGTAATTACAAATCAACAACACAACATCGACGAGACGACGACGAGCAAAACACTTGTCCAGACTCTATCAGCTGCCTGCAAATATAATAAATTGCTTGACTAAATTATGACCATGTCCAGGCTCAATGCATACGTAATTTATTGGAAATGGTAAATCTTTTATGCTCGCTAATTCCACAATGCGACGCAATACCGTCCTCGCCGAAGAACCATGACGGCTCCAATGAATAGGATTGCCAACTGTTCTGAGCTTTAGAGAATAGTTTAGAACATTAAAGTATTTGTTGTTCCTCTGAATTATACAAATATTTGCTTGTATACATAGCTCTTATTATTACATTTGAATGATTTTCAAATATATTTGTAAATGTAAAACAAAGATCATATTCTTTTTATACGTCGGTGGTATCCGGACTTGTCCGTCCGTAACTTATTGTGTATTCCTAATATTTATTAAAAAAATGAAATTATTTGTTTTTTTCCAAATCACAAATAATTGGTAAAATCGACTATAAATCCTATTTTATTTTGTTACTTCTTTGCGAAAATTTTTCATTTATCATATGCAAATTTTGTAATCTATTAGAGTGGACTTGGATATGTAAGTAATAAATTATTCTAATATAAGTCCAATTTTTTATATTGACTTAAGTAGAGTTTTATCTTCAATTGTTATTTTGGTCTTATTGAATACTTATTTATTTGGAAAAATTTAGTATTTTAATAGTTTTGCGTATGAGCCTTAGTAGTAGAAGTGTAAGTGCACACAAATTAAGAGTATCTTTAATAAAATACTTTTATTTAAATACCAGTGCAACCAATAATTTTAATGGCATCATCATGGAGATTTCCAGTGCTTTGAAGATCTCCTGTATATCTCAGTTCCAAACACTCTGCCAGTATATGTTTCATTGTTTGTTAAATTGCTAACACTGGCAGGATGGATCATTCCTGACACCCCATGTCATTAGAAGATCCGTAGAACAAAGCACCCGATTTTGAAAATAAAAATAATTTGTTACATAAATGTAGGCATTACATTTAATAGAAAGTTCTTATTATAAATTTGATTAATGTTGATATAAAAATTTTCAGATGTTTTTAAAAGATATAACTATATTATATTTGCAAATGAATGTATTTTTTAAATATAATTATCCAATTAAACAAAATGATATTACTAAAAACAAAGTTTCAACTAAGTTACAAACAACTAAAACAATAAATAAAAATGATAATAAACAATAATTTATTCTTATAGTTTTACAGAAATCTATAAAATATTTGGTAGACATAAATTTATTTTGATTTTTAAGGAGTTCATCATATCAAATTGATTTTATTACTTAGGCTTTAAAGACTTTTATTATCGTTGGAAATGTTTGCTAAGCTTTGCTTTTAAAAATAGCAATAAGCTCGTGTTGATTGTTTTTATATGCACTGTACACCTCTGATATCAATATTTAAAAGTTTTATGAATCTTTGTTGCTTAAAATTGATTTTATGCCATTCAGATTTGCTCTAACAATGTTATTACAGCACAAGTGCTGTTTTGTATTACTAAAGTGTGACCTCCATGAAAAAATTTATCAAATTTATATGGTCATCAGTTTTGATGAGCGTTTACCTGTAATTTGCCAGTATTAACGAACCTATCGGAAAACTTTGAACTTCGCCTCATAGCTGTAGAGTAAGAGAGGGATGGAAAACACTTAAAATTTTAAATTTAGAGCTGCCTAACAAACTTTTTAATAAAACGATTATTTTTTTTATTTTTTAGTAAATGTATTTAAAAAATGCACAAAATTTTGTATAAAACACGGTCGATAAGCATTATTAAACTATCGGGCGTTCTTTAAAGCACTCGCTGTGCTCGTGGCTCTAAACAACCCTTGTGTTTAATAATGATTTGTCTTATCGACCCAGTTGTATAAATTACTATAATCTCTTTTAAAATTTTTAACTTTCTTAAACAAATCATTAAAAAATTATAGTCCAGCCACTTAAGTACCACAAAATATACGTGAAATTAATCTATTGTGTATATTATGATTGTCAAAAAATGAAATTATGAATATTTTTTTAATATTAAGGTTATTTATAGTTTATTCCTTAAAATGGCGCCGAAATTTCGAATTTCTGACTTTCTCTTTTACACTAGTGAAATAAAAATTCAAATTTTACACTAGAGCGAAAAAGTGGCGCATTATTAAACTCAAGTCGATGTCGAAAAGTTAACATTTCGATTCGAAAATGCAAAATAGTTATTGTCTGCTGCGATGAAAGATGTAAATCCTATCGCGAACCAGAGTTTAAGCGAATGGCACCAATTATTGCATACAACTTGCACTGGGTACAAACACGCATTCGGCTGGCAATTTTCACTTAAATTCCGCGGCCAGCTCTCCAGGACAGAGGAGGGATTTTCCTTGCCATTTACTGTCAATCCAATACGTATTTACGATGCTTATCGCCCGCTCCGGTCGCATATTAGCTTAATGCACTGAAATTGGCCATAATTTATAGAATTTACTCTTTCAAAATCACTGACCCGACCGCTCAAATTATATAGACCGGGTGTTCGGCAAAGGCTTACCGGCCTTAAGCCCGCCGCGCCATAAAAGTACTCACACACTTAATATGAATTCAATTTTTTATATTTATATACTTTTGTTGAGGATACTAAAAAGCCACATTTTCATAAATACATATATTTAAGTATGTAAACACATAACACCGTGTGTCTGGGCTTTGACTTCGCCATCCAATCCAAAGGTCATGCGGCGTGTTGTGCTAAAAATTATTCGAGAGAATTCCACCGAGAAAGTTATAAATTTCGTATTTATTTAATAGCTTCATTAAAGGGTGCTAAGAGTTTTATAACTTCTTTTATTGTTTATACAGTTATTGAAATAAAATATGGAGTCTAGATTTAAATCTGAAAGCTTTATTAATCCTCTTCAAGAGGCCTTTTTTGACCATGTTTTTTCCTAACCTAACCTACATTTTGAACTTATCCGATTAGAGAAGAATGGCAAACACAAATAATTGGAATACCGTTTTAGTAAAATAATTTTAGAGTCCATAAATTAAAGAATTAAACATATTCCACATTTTGTACAATAAATGGATACGTCTTTATCCAAATAAGAATTAGTTATCTAAATCTTTGGCATGAAGTTTTGACGAACGTTTTCTAAAATATATAAAAACATTTTGTTCATATTGGTTTGAAATCCAGCAAGTGACTTTTTCAAGTTTGGTAGTAGAACACAATCGCACATTTCTTAGCTAAATTTGACAAGTTTGGACAATTTTATGGAAGAAATGAAATTAATGACAAAAGGTTACTTTTACTGTTACAATTACTACCAATTTTCCGAAACTGTTGCTTTCCAACAAAATAAAAACAAAAGTTGTTGTCCTATTTTATTGAAATTTTAACAGTAGCTATTTAAGAGAGTTTTCTAAACGATAAACATCGTGGTAAGTATCATGGATTCATAAGGTTTTAAGGCTGGATACTTATCAGACCAATTCTCCATTTTTAAACAGTTTTTATCATTTCGTATCCAAACACAAAGCTGTAAAATATGTATTTAATTTTACACATTTTACAGTTGGGGGTAAAATATAGACAATTATAAAAAACATCTCCTTATATTAATATTAAACATGTGTTAAAAAAGTCTGCCTCTACGTCAGAATTTGCTATTCTTAAACGTCGATATAATGTATGTTTTACAACCATGGTATGGTGGTATGGTAGGTTGGGCGCAGAACCCGTTTGGGGATTATAGCCCTTATTCATATATAAATACATGAATAAGATCATTGTAACGGTGCACGATAACGCTTCAACAGGTGTATGGTGGACAGC
>JXOV01000871.1:0-10381 GCA_001014945.1 Clogmia albipunctata | reverse complement strand
TCCTACACGTTGTTTAAATAACTATAAACACCTTACTCTTATAAAACTAAAAATAACATCATAAAGCAATTTTTTTTAGCAATATTTGCACCAAATTTAAGAAATGGAGAGTATAATATATACGAAGTATGTTTAATTTTCGTTTAAGTTTTGTATTAGTATCTAAAATAGGTAGATCTTAGAACCAAAACACGTTTTCATTCATTCGTTTATATTTTTACCAAATTCCAATAATTTAAACATTAAAATATAGGGAATTTTTCAAAATTTCCCCAAATTTTTTTTATAATTCATTATTTTCTATAAATCATTGAAACATAAATCTAAAAGAACCTATATATACAAATTAGTATATAAAATCATTATAGTTGAAAAAATATAGCAATTACACGGTTTTAGCGACCAAACAAAAATAGGTCGAATTCTAAATTTCCACAACTGTAACGCCATCTGTTTTGAAAAGCCTTTTCCTGTATTTATTTAAAAGAAACTTTGTAAATTCCTTGAAAATAATAAACTACATATAAGAACCTTTGAAAGAAAAAAAATTTAAAAAAAAAAATATAAATATGATTTTATTTCTAGAAAATCTTATTTTAATACAAAGATGAATTCTCAAGGGATAAAATAAGCACCAGGATAGTATGTAAATTAGTGAAACTCTTCCAGTATGTTCAATTGAACAAAATGTAAATAAAAACTCATTTCGCAGGAAAAACTTCTGAGAGCCCTGGCACTAGGACGCTTGGACTGACGAGTCTGAAAGCGAGCACTCCGGCAGCATTTTAAATGGAAAAATGATTTTGGAATGGTAATCACTAAGCGAAATCAATGATACTTTAGATACTGTCCAAGAGGGCTCTTGTAAATACATATCAATCGTCAAATGCAACTTAGCAGAAGCCACGACTACTTTCGTTCTACCATGTCCAAGTGTGCCAAAAACAGCTCCTATTGAAAATAAAATGAAAAAAACTCCGAACTTCATATAGGTGGGGCCCAAATTGAAAGAGTTTTGGATAGCTCAGATAGTATGCATCTAAAGACACTACATAGTACTTATCTTGGTAAAATATTGGAAATGAGACATCTATTCGCGCCAAGCGAAGACTGAATTGTTCATCCATCGAATCCCACCTCTTCCGTTAAGAATGCTAAAATGGTCGAATTATACTAGGAAATGCAATTTAATCTTCAATATTCTCTAGACACGATCCAATTTGACTATTTTCAGCATTAAAATTCGAAAAAATCACACAGTCGATAAAAATGTGAGACGAATTCAGAGATCATCACAGCAAAAGAAGCCTATTTTGAAGGCATTTAGAAAATTAATTTTTTTACTGGTCAAAAAAATAACAGAAACATTTAATTAAATATACGGGACTCCAAGGAAACTATGTTGAGAAATAAAGCTAAAAACAGGATCTATACGTACGTTTTCTTCCTTTTTCCGGAAACTTTTCATCCTACCCTCATATGTGCTCCTATATATAATTGCATATTTTATTTTTATAATTATTTTATTTATATGCAAAGGTAAATTGTTGCTCAATAGTTCAACAAAAGTTCTCTAAATTAAATTAACTGATAGTTTTAAAAATTGGATTTTCTTCTCAGAAATATTAATGTCTGTTTATGTTTAAAAAAAGTAAGAGAAATGTACTCCAGATGCTGATAATTGTATTATTATAAAGAAAAAAAAAAACACACCCAGGCGTCTCCACAAATGACGTAAAAATGAGTTAAATCTGTTTTAGAATAATAACTTGGATTTACGTCATTCATTATATTGGGGTTTCTGGTTAAAAAGCCAAAATTGCTTTCTTATTTCATTATATTAGAAGAATGCTTTTAAATAATCGTTCTAATTATTATAATTACGTAAATAATTTGATAATATGGAAAGGACTCGTCTAAATTACTCGTTTCAACAATGTTTTATTAAAGAATCTATAAAAATATTTGTCTGCAATAAAAAGTGAGGGGAGTTGAAATGAAAACGAAATCGATTCAGAGATCTGAATATGGAGCAAAAGCTGAGAGATTTATTGCTTTGATGGCGTATAAATTTGTTTTATTGTCAATACTATGTTTCCTAAATTAATTTCGGCAAGTTCTAGACATTCTAGTAAATTGTACATTTGCAAAAGTCAAACAAAATACGCAATCGTACAGATTTCATTGACGTAAACGTTTCGATTTTTTGCCCTTCGCCTTTGATAAGAACTGCTCAAGAAAGAGGAGAATACGTCATTGGGATTAATTATTGTGAGAAATAACCACATTCCAAGTTCCAAGCCTCTGATTAGACGCCTTCAGATTGCTGTCCAAAGATTTCCAGGGGAAATGGAAGCAAATTTCTCCGAAATATCTGTGAATGGAAACTGGACTGCTGATCCAACGCCATAAAACTTGGTGGCGCCACAACATTCGGCTCAGATTTGCACAATTAGTGACCCAAAGGAAGTGTCTCTGTTAACCAGTTCGGAAAAGGAATGGGATATTTATTGTGCTGTTAGATATTTTTATTTTCCTGATGTTAAGGTATTTTGAATTTTAAAATAACAATAAAATTTGCAAGGGGGAGCAGGCTGTGCGTTTGAGTTGACGGTTTAGTTTTTTTGTGCATAACATTACATAATATTTGCAAATCATTATCAATTGGACAAACCATGAAGAAGAAACAAGAGCAAATTTCAAACAAATCAGACCAAACCGAATGTAAGGGGATTCCCTTCTATTCGACCATTATTTTTAAATGTGTGTGTGACTGGAAGTCTAATACAAATTTCTGAGCCCAATTCTAAATTGATTATACTAGTAATTTTTTTCATTAACGAACTGACAAATTGCACACATTTGTTTACCACAAAATGTCGTTTTAAACAAAACCGCTCAGTCTTGTATAAGTTGTACGGATTTAACGTGACGTCATTAGCCGGAAGAAAAACACATGTACCGATTTGGTCGGTGTTTTTTTTATTGTTGAAATGAAGACTAAAAAAAATTCCCTTTCAATTCCTGTAAGGAACAAGGGGGGTCCCAATCTCAACCAACAGTTATTTGACATTTCTGTGACGATTTGTTTTCAGTGTAACATTAGTCAATTAATAGCACCCAGACCAGTAGAAAAAGGAGTCAATCCTACCCGCCGAGGGATCGAACCCTTGACTCCGAAGAGGTAGCCTGATACGTTACCAAATCGGCTACAAGGCCTGTTGAAGACTAGATAAATGTATATTGTCAATACAGTGCTAGTTTAGCTTCATATAAAAAAGAACGGATAGAATGGAAAGAGCGGTTGTCAACCTTTCTGTCTTTTTTTTGAATATGTTTGTGACTATCTCTTGTAAATCACGTTCGCCAATTGGTGGCATAAAAATGTGAATTTGAAATTTTGTCTTTAACATGTGTCCTAACAATTGACAATTGAATATTATGTCTACGAAACATTACTTGTTATGATTATAGAGCCTATTTATTGACAGGTATTTGCAAACAAAACAGAACACACTTACTATGTAGAGAATCATACATTTCACAAAATGTATCCATTTTATAAATGGCAACAAATTACTTGTATTAGAAAGATCCCGTTTATCTCTGCGATCCTAGCTTTAAAAACCAGTCTGAAGTCATACAAATATTTTGAGTATAATTTAATTTGAGCGATTTATTGTCGGATATTTGACGTTTATTGTGAAAAAATGGTTACAAATGAATTATTCAAAGTATTTTCCATCCGTAGCTATTACATTTTCCTGTCTTTCCGGCAATTTACGGGTGCCATCTCTGAAGAACGATGCGTCTTTCGCAGCAATCCATCCATCGACCCATTTTTGGTGTCTGATGAAGAGCCGCTTAACAAAGTTTTTCATAAAACAATTCCTTTTTTTTTGTGTAAATTTATTTTAAAAATTCATAAAAATTTGTAAAAACACGGTTTGTAAGCATTATTAAACATTGAGGCCTTCTTTAAGGTACTCGCTACGCTCGTGGCCTATTTATTGAAAAAAACAACACTTTTATTCAATAATGACTTATCAATCTTATTGTATAAATAACTATTTTTGTCTTAAAGAAGAGAATGTTATGTTTTAAAACGTCTCTTTTTATTAAAGCGATAAATAATTAAAATCGCAAATTTCTGTTTTAAAAATACTAATTTAACAAACTTTTCATATTCCATTAAACTGGAATCGAAAGAAGCAGCTAGTTCTGAGAAATCATGATTGAATTTTTAAGAAATTTTGAAATAACTTTATTTGGATTCTCATTTTAAAAGTTTAATTATCTCGTTTATCTGGAAATTTAAACAAATGGCAATGGAAAATAAATTTCCGACGTCTGAACATTATATGTTTGAGAGTGCCGTCCTCAGCACCGAAGCTGAATCGATCTGTATCCTTTAATTTAAAGCTCTTGAGGGAGCTACCAAAGTTACCATGTCTGATCAAAAACTGGGTTATGAAGAAATTAACCTCACCATGTCTTCTTTCACACCAACGCTTTACATCAGGGATAAGATGTCTGGTCCAGGAGGTTTTATCCTGATTTTCATTAACCCACTGCGCTAAGCATTTTAAAACGGCAGGATTTTCGTATTCCAAATGCTTTTTTCTCTTTTCCCACAACCGGCAGCCATTCTCCACCCAACGAGATCCCGAGCGAGAACCACCATCCTCATCTCGCTTCCTCATATCCCATATACATATTTCTTTCGCACATCTCTCCGCTCTTGGCGCCTAAATTCGTGAAAGTTATATGCTTTGCAATTGTTTTGTTCATTCCATTCCACATTTACCGCGTCCTCAACATTAAGTCGAAACGGCGGACATCCAGAAAACACTTCCGCTTCTATTGTCGACATCAGAGCACAGCAACTCGTATGTAACCAATCAGCTCGAGTTGTTTGCTATTTTTTAAAGCTAAGCGAAGCAAGCATTTTCAACCGTAATAAAAGGCTTCGCGAAACGTAGGTAATAAACACCCAAACATGATGAAGCGTGGTCAAAATGATATTGTTTATTGACCATCCATAAAAAACATTCTACCTTTTTGTCGGTTACCTTAACAAGAAAAAGAAGAAGAATAGCCGGCAGGGCAGATTATTTCTTATTTTCATATTTGATTCAACTTTATGTTTATTTATTTCTGTAGAACTACCGTGTATGTAATTGAATAATTTTCCTTAAATTACGTGCATCATTTTTATTAATATATTAAAATTCATTATAATATTTTAATTAAACTCTGCAGCGACGAATTAGAGGGAAATGAAAAAGAAGAATTATTTTTGTAATTGATGTGTTTTAATGAAAANNNNTAGATCTGACGTTTATTTAATTAAATATTTATTAATAAATTACGTGTATAATTTTTATTAATATTTATATATTAAATTTCATCTTAATATTTTAATTAAACTCTGTAGCGACGAATTAAAGGGAAACGAAAAAGAAGAATTATTTTTGTAATTGTTGTGTTTTCATGAAAAAAATGTTTTAAAATTAACTTGACATACTGAGAGTTTGACATTAAATGAATCTTATCCGATTATAATTATTTTACACATATAATCCCTTTAAGGAATTAATTTGTTAAAATTTTTAAAATTTTCAAAAATTAGTGCAGACAATGAATTTCTCTCTCTCTCTCCTTTTATTGCTCAAGGTGCAAAAAGGGTCTCGATGAACAAATAACCATAACTTTTTGTTCCTTTTCATAATTGTGTCTTTTATTTTGGAATTTCCAACAATTAGTGCATTCATAATATTTATTTTTATTATATTTTGGTATTTGTGTTCCACTTTATTACAGGAGCAAGATAATCTGTCTTGAAATTGCTCACTTCGGATTCATAATTTGTTTATTTTCTTATTTAATATGTTTTCAATATATTTCGATAGTATTCGTAATACTCCATTTTTATTTCGGAAGTGGAAATTTCACTTCAAATATTGTCGTTTCATCCATTCATTCGGAGCTCGGATGAATAGATGAGAAGAGGACATAAAACCCTTCACAATCATCAATTCATTTATGTGCCAGGTTTTGTGAAGCATTTTATGGGTTTTACAAAGATTGTGGCGTATTGCCTGGATTTCCAGGTACGCTTTAAAATCGTAAGCTCTTGTTGCAGTGTTCTGGTCGACATTATCCTTTACCGAAACGTTACCGTATAAGGAGACTCTTCCAAGCCAAAGTATCAATGTAGCACAGTTTGCGTATCTATAGCAAATCAGACATATTTATGGGTTTATTTCACTAGGGTTTAATGTCTATCGCCTAGTACACAAAACATAAATGAAATCGCATAAACGCAAATGAAAAGCACTTTTGCAGGACTATCAAATGTTCGATTGGCCTGCACAAAGAGACTCTGTTTCCAATTGATTTGCTGCGCCTAAAAATAGCATTGGTCCATTGTCGTTATTTTTGGCAAAGAATCGGAACTTTGTCGATTTGACAAAAATGCGATATGAAAATGTTGCTTATTCATTGACTTTTCCGCTGTTTATTCTCTGTTTTTTATTTACAAATACTGTACAAATCGTTAAAGTTGTACATCATCATAAAAAGATGAACGAACTTTTGCCAATTGGAATCCTTAATTTGATTGGAAATGAATTTATTTGTTTGTATTTCGAAAAAGAGGAATTTGTTTCCAATTCGTAGAAAATATGAGGGAAAGGAGAAATGAACCCAATTTATTAGTTTTCTTTTAATTAAATTATTTCTTTTGATCCGATTTCTTTTAATAAACTAATTAAACTTGCTTTAAACTTCCTCACTTACTTGAAATATGAATATTCCACTTGATTCAATAGTGGAAACTGCAAAGGAATTTTTTCCTACTTAAGTTGTGGAGGATTTTTTTTCTTTTGAAATCTACCTACAATCAAGCTCTTATACCCTCTTAAGATGCTTTTAATGAGATTACTTCCGTGTAAACAAATGCAATTTAAGAATAAGCTCAAGTGGTCTGTAGGCCACGTGCTTCGAAATCTTTTTAATTGTTCGATGGAAAAGTAATGTTATTTTAAACAAAGTAATGGAAAATCTGATATTATCATAATATACGAATATGTATTTCCCAAAATTATATGCAAGGAAAATAACAAATAAAAGAGGAAAGTTATCCAGGATGAATTTGAAAAAAAAATAATAATATTACTAATTTTATATTAACTACCCATAAATTGGTTTTTTACTAAGTGTTTTAATTTAAAATAAATAAAAAACAACAAGTTTTCAATTAATATTGTTCTGTTTATAAACTTGTATTTCAGGAATGTTTTCTCAATTTTCTTTGTAAGCATATTTGGAGGCCAAATAGTTTAGACAAAAAAATCTGTTCGCACTCCCGTATCGAAACATACGCTTTTCGATATCCATTGGAGTTTCGTAATGTTTCACTTTATTGCACTCAGTAAAAATTTTGATTTTTTTTATTTCACTAGTGAAAAAAATGTCAAAAAAACTAACCATCAAATTTGTCTCAAAGTCAAATTTTGGTCGCCATTGTTGCTCTTTAACTACACAAAATATTGGTCTCGGCTATGCCATACGACCGTAATTATGTTGGAAATTAATTTCCTGTTTTTATTTTTTTTTAATATTTACCGTTTTAACAGCCATCTGCATATAATATATAAAACAGTTGACTTTACATCCTTGTAGCACACATAACTATTTACTATGGTAGGCCCGGGTCTTTTCAGTTGACCTAATATATTATAATTCTAATACCATTTGACGTTTTGTTGTTAAGTAGACTTCGTGATTGCCAAAACATCAGTGCGTCGCTGCAAATGCTAGTGTTGTTCACCTTTAGAAGGCTAACTAGTACTTTTGTGGGACGTCCTGAGCTTTTTGGAAGGAAGACGTGGGGTTTGGGGATGTCGTCGCTTGGCGAGTCAACAAGAGATTTCGTTGTCGACGTATCCGACACCAACATATTTGGGCGATATACCATCCCCACACCTTGGTGTTTTTCAACATCGACTGTGGCTTCTTCTATGCGTTCAGATGCTCGTTTGTCAGCTTAGCGTCGGAGTATTGCTGAGGCCACTACCTTAGTAGCTTTATCTATATCAGCATAGCTTTGTTCCGACTTTTCGTGGGGGTTTTAACCCAGGCGAATGTCATGGTCTTTTGACACCTGTTTCAGTGTCGGTGGATGAGGTTTTCCTTTCCAAGGATTTTTGCTTGACTTCCTCAGGTGAAAGGTCTTTCGATATTAACTTGAAGTACGCTTTGACATCAAATCCGTCTTCAGCGGGTCGTCTAGGCCGTCGTGTTCTCCTAACCTAGGATGTTTCATCCTGTTCGTGATGTCATGCTTTATAGTGTGCATTTTAGTTGTGTGAGGGTTTAAGATTCAGCTTATGTTCTTAGTTGTGTTTGTCTATATGTCATGGGGGTTTAAGTGGAAAAAAATTCAGTCGACCATATCTGCGATCCCGTGTCATGGCAATGCTGCTTAGCCGTCCGAGGTCGTCCAGTGAGGGATGCGCTCTGTTAATGACAGTCTAATGTATTCCGGCTGTCATTCATCACTGGCACGGACCACGCGGAGGATTCTGATATTCTGGTATTTGGACCGTATATCCCAATACCTGTAAAAAACGGTAATCTATGTCTATATAAAACCTTGCCATTTAAAAACATTAAATTAAATGTACATGCAATTATTGAATGACCTAAGTAGTTGTTATTTTTTTAATTTGCAATTTTTTATTGTGAAAATGCAATTTAATTATTTTTTATTACCCATTTAGTGTTTTCGCTATTTGATAAAACAAATTAAATTACAGAAAATAGTGATTTAGAAATAAATCGATTAATCAAATTAAACCGTGGTAATTTAATATTATTTCATGGTTATTTAAGCCAGGTTTCGATTATTAAGCAGTTTGATTTTGTGGTATCAACTGCTAGATGAAATTTAGAGCTTTCCTTATATATTTTAGAGTGCCGTTGTTTTTTTCTATGTCAGTTTTTGGAATTGAAAATTACGAAGAAATAACAGCAAAAGAGTTCGAAGTTGAGTTCTACAATGAGTTTAAGATCTACAAACAAACCAACATTGTTTCTGAAAATTTGACTAAACTTATCAATATAATCGATGATAAATCAATAAAAGTTAAAATTGTAGACATTCCAAAAGCCCTACAGGTAATTATTCTTTAATTTAAAGTGTAATAGTTATTTGTGCTACAATGGTGAATGAATCAGCAAATTTTAACGAGTGAAACGAGTGTGGAACATTCGAGCCGAAGGCGAGTCTTTCATCGTTTTCGAGAAAAAGTTAAAAATTGACATGTTTCACAAATGTTTCAAGTGAAATCTTAAATTGTAAAGTTACCGTTAACGGTTAGAATTCAAACTAATAAGGCAAATGGCTACTTTTTTGTGACATGGAACGTTTGTTTCCTTTAATTTATGTAAAATCAATTTCCAGTTAAAGCAATATAAGGCTACTACTATAATTTACTTACATTTCAGTTAAGCAGATGTATCTCTGATATCTACGTAATGTGCCAAAAATCGAATAAAAATACCCAAATTATATGATGGCTGTTGAAACTATGAATATTTAAATTTTAAAACATTAAACGTTAATTAATTATCCTTATATTTGCGGAAGAGAATTGACATCACAAAGTTCGAATCTATCTATATGACGTAAAAATTCTCTCTTCTCATTCTAACAACAAGCCCGTCAATGAAGAGCAAACGGGACAACATTCGACCAGTCAACGTTCATTTCTGATCGTTACAATTTTAGTAAAAGATTCGTAGAAAGGGAAATGGAGATCCCTCCGCACGACGACAACATCACAAAAACATACTCACACCTTTCACAAGTTTTACATTTAAAATAATGTTTTTAATACAATTTAACTGAAAATGGGAAACTGGACTGCAAAGAATGAACATTTGCATTTAATCAATGAAATCATGTGATTTAACTTGTGTTTTAATCAGTTTTCAATTGCCCAAAACGCATTAATGAAGAAAGAAGCCGAAAAAATAACAATAACAGGCGGTTCAGTTTCGCTCAATGGTTTGGAAAACCCCGTAAAAGTATTGGTTTACGGCAAGAAAAATATTATAAGACATATGTTAAATGTGAAATCAAATCTAAAGGATTTTTTATGTTGAATCTTTACATTTGTATTGTAACAGGTTCACGTTTTAATTACTTATGTATTTTTTACATATTTATTTTTAAATAGTNTCCTTCGAGAAAACTGAATTAAACGTCGAGAAACGAATGCTATTTTTCCCAATTTTCATTTGTAAAATAGCACAAAAACCAATCAAAACTAATTAATATTGTTGGCCGGGTGGCGCAGTGGTTAAAGCGTTG